>JASTWF010000053.1:1254187-1515357 GCA_030390025.1 Squalus acanthias | reverse complement strand
CCAGCCCCAGTACAAAGTGACTCCCCCAGCCCCAGTACAAAGTGACTCCCCCAGCCCCCAGTACAAAGTGACTCCCCCAGCCCCAGTACAAAGTGACTCCCCCAGCCCCAGTACAAAGTGACTCCCCCAGCCCCGAGTACAAAGTGACTCCCCCAGCCCCCAGTACAAAGTGACTCCCCCAGCCCCAGTACAAAGTGACTCCCCCAGCCCCCAGTACAAAGTGACTCCCCCAGCCCCCAGTACAAAGTGACTCCCCCAGCCCCGAGTACAAAGTGACTCCCCCAGCCCCGAGTACAAAGTGACTCCCCAGCCCCGAATACAAAGTGACTCCCCCAGCCCCGAGTACAAAGTGACTCCCCCAGCCCCAGTACAAAGTGACTCCCCCAGCCCCAGTACAAAGTGACTCCCCCAGCCCCGAGTACAAAGTGACTCCCCCAGCCCCAGTACAAAGTGACTCCCCCAGCCCCAGTACAAAGTGACTCCCCCAGCCCCGAGTACAAAGTGACTCCCCCAGCCCCCAGTACAAAGTGACTCCCCCAGCCCCGAGTACAAAGTGACTCCCCCAGCCCCGAGTACAAAGTGACTCCCCCAGCCCCCAGTACAAAGTGACTCCCCCAGCCCCCAGTACAAAGTGACTCCCCCAGCCCCCAGTACAAAGTGACTCCCCCAGCCCCAGTACAAAGTGACTCCCCCAGCCCCGAGTACAAAGTGACTCCCCCAGCCCCAGTACAAAGTGACTCCCCCAGCCCCGAGTACAAAGTGACTCCCCCAGCCCCCAGTACAAAGTGACTCCCCCAGCCCCAGTACAAAGTGACTCCCCCAGCCCCGAGTACAAAGTGACTCCCCCAGCCCCGAGTACAAAGTGACTCCCCCAGCCCCGAGTACAAAGTGACTCCCCCAGCCCCCAGTACAAAGTGACTCCCCAGCCCCCAGTACAAAGTGACTCCCCAGCCCCCAGTACAAAGTGACTCCCCCAGCCCCAGTACAAAGTGACTCCCCCAGCCCCAGTACAAAGTGACTCCCCCAGCCCCGAGTACAAAGTGACTCCCCCAGCCCCAGTACAAAGTGACTCCCCCAGCCCCAGTACAAAGTGACTCCCCCAGCCCCCAGTACAAAGTGACTCCCCCAGCCCCGAGTACAAAGTGACTCCCCAGCCCCGAGTACAAAGTGACTCCCCCAGCCCCAGTACAAAGTGACTCCCCCTGCCCCCAGTACAAAGTGACTCCCCCAGCCCCCAGTACAAAGTGACTCCCCCAGCCCCGAGTACAAAGTGACTCCCCCAGCCCCAGTACAAAGTGACTCCCCCAGCCCCAGTACAAAGTGACTCCCCAGCCCCAGTACAAAGTGACTCCCCCAGCCCCAGTACAAAGTGACTCCCCCAGCCCCCAGTACAAAGTGACTCCCCCAGCCCCGAGTACAAAGTGACTCCCCCAGCCCCGAGTACAAAGTGACTCCCCCAGCCCCCAGTACAAAGTGACTCCCCCAGCCCCCAGTACAAAGTGACTCCCCCAGCCCCAGTACAAAGTGACTCCCCCAGCCCCGAGTACAAAGTGACTCCCCCAGCCCCAGTACAAAGTGACTCCCCCAGCCCCGAGTACAAAGTGACTCCCCCAGCCCCGAGTACAAAGTGACTCCCCCAGCCCCCAGTACAAAGTGACTCCCCCAGCCCCAGTACAAAGTGACTCCCCCAGCCCCGAGTACAAAGTGACTCCCCCAGCCCCAGTACAAAGTGACTCCCCCAGCCCCCAGTACAAAGTGACTCCCCCAGCCCCCAGTACAAAGTGACTCCCCCAGCCCCCAGTACAAAGTGACTCCCCCAGCCCCCGAGTACAAAGTGACTCCCCCAGCCCCGAGTACAAAGTGACTCCCCCAGCCCCCGAGTACAAAGTGACTCCCCCAGCCCCGAGTACAAAGTGACTCCCCAGCCCCGAGTACAAAGTGACTCCCCCAGCCCCCAGTACAAAGTGACTCCCCCAGCCCCGAGTACAAAGTGACTCCCCCAGCCCCAGTACAAAGTGACTCCCCCAGCCCCCAGTACAAAGTGACTCCCCCAGCCCCAGTACAAAGTGACTCCCCCAGCCCCGAGTACAAAGTGACTCCCCCAGCCCCCAGTACAAAGTGACTCCCCCAGCCCCCAGTACAAAGTGACTCCCCCAGCCCCAGTACAAAGTGACTCCCCAGCCCCGAGTACAAAGTGACTCCCCAGCCCCAGTACAAAGTGACTCCCCCAGCCCCGAGTACAAAGTGACTCCCCCAGCCCCCAGTACAAAGTGACTCCCCCAGCCCCGAGTACAAAGTGACTCCCCAGCCCCCAGTACAAAGTGACTCCCCCAGCCCCCAGTACAAAGTGACTCCCCCAGCCCCAGTACAAAGTGACTCCCCCAGCCCCAGTACAAAGTGACTCCCCCAGCCCCAGTACAAAGTGACTCCCCCAGCCCCGAGTACAAAGTGACTCCCCCAGCCCCGAGTACAAAGTGACTCCCCCAGCCCCCAGTACAAAGTGACTCCCCAGCCCCCAGTACAAAGTGACTCCCCCAGCCCCCAGTACAAAGTGACTCCCCCAGCCCCGAGTACAAAGTGACTCCCCCAGCCCCGAGTACAAAGTGACTCCCCCAGCCCCGAGTACAAAGTGACTCCCCCAGCCCCAGTACAAAGTGACTCCCCCAGCCCCAGTACAAAGTGACTCCCCCAGCCCCCAGTACAAAGTGACTCCCCCAGCCCCAGTACAAAGTGACTCCCCCAGCCCCGAGTACAAAGTGACTCCCCCAGCCCCCAGTACAAAGTGACTCCCCCAGCCCCGAGTACAAAGTGACTCCCCCAGCCCCGAGTACAAAGTGACTCCCCAGCCCCGAGTACAAAGTGACTCCCCCAGCCCCAGTACAAAGTGACTCCCCCAGCCCCGAGTACAAAGTGACTCCCCCAGCCCCAGTACAAAGTGACTCCCCCAGCCCCGAGTACAAAGTGACTCCCCCAGCCCCAGTACAAAGTGACTCCCCCAGCCCCCAGTACAAAGTGACTCCCCCAGCCCCGAGTACAAAGTGACTCCCCCAGCCCCGAGTACAAAGTGACTCCCCCAGCCCCGAGTACAAAGTGACTCCCCCAGCCCCAGTACAAAGTGACTCCCCCAGCCCCCAGTACAAAGTGACTCCCCCAGCCCCGAGTACAAAGTGACTCCCCCAGCCCCGAGTACAAAGTGACTCCCCCAGCCCCAGTACAAAGTGACTCCCCCAGCCCCCAGTACAAAGTGACTCCCCCAGCCCCAGTACAAAGTGACTCCCCCAGCCCCAGTACAAAGTGACTCCCCCAGCCCCAGTACAAAGTGACTCCCCCAGCCCCCAGTACAAAGTGACTCCCCCTGCCCCAGTACAAAGTGACTCCCCCAGCCCCCAGTACAAAGTGACTCCCCAGCCCCGAGTACAAAGTGACTCCCCCAGCCCCGAGTACAAAGTGACTCCCCCAGCCCCGAGTACAAAGTGACTCCCCCAGCCCCAGTACAAAGTGACTCCCCCAGCCCCCAGTACAAAGTGACTCCCCCAGCCCCCAGTACAAAGTGACTCCCCCAGCCCCAGTACAAAGTGACTCCCCCAGCCCCAGTACAAAGTGACTCCCCCAGCCCCCAGTACAAAGTGACTCCCCCAGCCCCGAGTACAAAGTGACTCCCCCAGCCCCGAGTACAAAGTGACTCCCCCAGCCCCAGTACAAAGTGACTCCCCCAGCCCCGAGTACAAAGTGACTCCCCCAGCCCCCAGTACAAAGTGACTCCCCCAGCCCCCAGTACAAAGTGACTCCCCCAGCCCCGAGTACAAAGTGACTCCCCCAGCCCCGAGTACAAAGTGACTCCCCCAGCCCCGAGTACAAAGTGACTCCCCCAGCCCCCAGTACAAAGTGACTCCCCCAGCCCCAGTACAAAGTGACTCCCCCAGCCCCCAGTACAAAGTGACTCCCCCAGCCCCAGTACAAAGTGACTCCCCCAGCCCCGAGTACAAAGTGACTCCCCCAGCCCCAGTACAAAGTGACTCCCCCAGCCCCCAGTACAAAGTGACTCCCCCAGCCCCAGTACAAAGTGACTCCCCCAGCCCCCAGTACAAAGTGACTCCCCCAGCCCCCAGTACAAAGTGACTCCCCAGCCCCGAGTACAAAGTGACTCCCCCAGCCCCGAGTACAAAGTGACTCCCCCTGCCCCAGTACAAAGTGACTCCCCCAGCCTCCAGTACAAAGTGACTCCCCCAGGCCCCAGTACAAAGTGACTCCCCCAGCCCCGAGTACAAAATGAATTCCCCAGCCCCGAGTACAAAGTGACTCCCCCAGCCCCAGTACAAAGTGACTCCCCCAGCCCCTAGTACAAAGTGACTCCCCCAGCCCCGAGTACAAAGTGACTCCCCCAGCCCCCAGTACAAAGTGACTCCCCCAGCCCCCAGTACAAAGTGACTCCCCCAGCCTCGAGTACAAAGTGACTCGCCCAGCCCCCAGTAGAAAGTGACTCCCCCAGCCCCGAGTACAAAGTGACTCCCCCAGCCCCAGTACAAAGTGACTCCCCCAGCCCCCAGTACAAAGTGTCTCCCCTAGCCCCCAGTACAAAGTGACTCCCCAGCCCCCAGTACAAAGTGACTCCCCCAGCCCCGAGTACAAAGTGAATCCCCCAGCCTCGAGTACAAAGTGACTCCCCCAGCCCCGAGTACAAAGTGACTCCCCCAGCCCCCAGTACAAAGTGACTCCCCCAGCCCCCCAGTACAAAGTGACTCCCCCAGCCCCCAGTACAAAGTGACTCCCCCAGCCCCGAGTACAAAGTGACTCCCCCAGCCCCCAGTACAAAGTGACTCCCCCAGCCCCGAGTACAAAGTGAGTTCAGTGGGCCTCGGACGGATGGTTGGGAACACGTCCCCATACTTGTCCGGCCGGACAGTTTGTTAATGCCTACCCGCTTAGTCTTTCGTGCAAAAATACGAGAGATACTAACCGTGTTCCTCTGTTGGTTGGTTGATAAAGAAGGAGAACCGGTTCCACTTGTTCTGAGTACAGTCCTTTGGGCAAGTCGAGGGTGGTCGCTTGTATAGATCAGAGACCCACCCCACTACTTGGAAAATGGGGAGAAGGAATGGGGAGCCGTAGGATTTACAGGATGTGAGTGAGACGGGAATACATGGTTATGTGCACATGACGTCATCAAAGACCAGGCGTGTGGTTACACATTGCCTCCCAGTTCCTGGTCTGTAAGATGTTCCTAATGTCGAACTAAGAAGGAACAAGTATAGGAGGATTGTCGCCTTTGGGCATCCGATACTCCCGCTCTACTTTGATTTAATTTCGGTGCTGGATCGGACTGCTACGTCCCATGAAAATCTAGTCCACAGGCAGCAAAATAATACCAGAACCAAACTGGAGAATCAACAGATAGGGAACCATTCCTGGTGGGAGATGCTGTATAACGCCGATCAACAGCCATGGTATCGCCGACTGTCCGAATCTCTAATCACTGGTCAGATCGCGCTGGTGGGATTTTACTCACCTTAGTCTGGTGGATCAGACGGGCGATAAGGCGGCTAAACCAGCGAGCTAACGGACATGATTTGGCAACAGGACTCAAAATCCTGTTGTCATTTCATGTCCGTTAGCTCGCTCGGTTTTACTGCGCTTCCAAGTTCCGTGTCATTTTCAAATTTCGAAATTGTGCCGTGTTCCCCTAATTTTAAGTCACTGATGTTTATCAAAAATAGCAGTGGTCCCAGCACTGAATCCTGGGGAAGACCAACGTATTCTTCCCTCCAGTCCGAAAAAATCAGCTATTCACCACAGCACTCCGTTTTCTATCCCTTTGACAATTCTGTATCCATTCTGCTACTGTCTGTTTTATCCCATGGCCTTCAATTTTGCTAACAAGCCAATTATGTGGTGCATTCATCAAACACTTTTTGAAAGTCCACATACACAACATCAACTGCACTCCGCTCATCCACCCACTCTGTTAGCTAATCAAATGACTAACTCAAGTTATTAGAGAAATGAACTTCAAGAGGCTATAGTTAAGTTGGGGGAATGTGCGGACACATGACAGATTAAATTCAATGCAGACAAGTGTGACAAGCTATATTTTGTTTGGAAGATTGGGGAGAGACAATATAGGCTAAATGGTACAATTTTACATGGGGTGCAAGAATAGAGAGACCAGGGGATTTTTGAACGTGGCAGGACAAGTGAGTAAAGCAGTTAATAGAGCCTATGGGATCCTGGGCTCTATAAGTAGAGGCATAGAGTACAAAAGCCAAGAAGTATGTTAAACCTATATAAAAGTTCAGTTCGCATCCACCCCTTTCCCAGCTGGAGTATTGTGTCTAATTCTGAGTACCACAATTTAGGAAGGTCATGAAGGCTTTTGGGAGTGTAGAGAAGAGATTTACTAGAATAGTTCCAGGGATGAGGGATTATAGCTACGTGGATAGACTGGAGAAGCTGGGATTGTTCTCCTTAGAGCACAGAAGGTTAAGTGGAGATTAGATGTACAGGTGGTTAAAATCACGAAGGGATCAGATAGAGTGAACAAAGAGAAACGGTTTCCAGTGGCTTTAGGGTCGATAACCAAAGGGAACAGATTTAAGGTGATTGGCAAAAGAACCAGAGGCGACATGAGGAAAAACTTCATTATACAACGTTTGGGTTGCATTTGGAATGCACTCCCTGATAAGGTGGTGGAATCAGATTCAATAGTAGCTTTCAAAAGCGAATTGGATAAATACTTGAAAGAGAAAACATTGCAGGGATATGGGGAAATTTTGGGGGAATGGGACTAACTGAATTGCTATTCGAAAGAATCAGCGCAGACTGGATGGACCGAACGGCCTCCTTCTATGCTGTACTATTCTAGGCTTCGATGTCGTCATTGCCGCTGGGTTGTTACACCTCAATTTCAGAGCGACCAATCTGTACCTTTCTCCGTAAGGTGGTATTTGAATAGACACTAGAGAGATGTATTGGTGGAAAATCATTCTTGAGATAAAGAGACAATTGCCTTCTAACACATGCCCAGCAATTTAGATTTACCAGATAAATTGTCAAATCAAGTTTCCGTTGGCGCAGAATCAATGAGGTAATTTTAACCTCCTGCCTCGGTAAGATTTGTGCTGATGCGGGTCTCACCTACAGCCGCCACTTCAAACTGTTTCTGGGCCACGTGGAATAGGGCCCGTGTCTTCTGGTAAATGTCCTAATGATACTAAACATTGGGAACTCAGCTCCTAACTGTAATGTTTGCCGTTTTCAATATGAACGACCAATCACGATTGGTGATCAAAAGTTGAAAACTAATCATCGAAAATGAAATGACGTTTTTCACGCTGTTTCTGACTCCAAACAGAGTCATATATTTTTGTGAATTAGACCAATACTGAAAGATTTATGTAACTATGATTGATAGATAGTGCAAGTAATAAATGCGAAAGACAATTGTCAGATATTTGAGATAAAATTGAGATGTTGCTGAATAGTCAGACTTGTGGAGCTTCTGCACTTTGTTACAAAGATTGTGTGTCGCTCTGACAAATTATTTTACTCCGATTTTCTTATCAGCTGCAAGGACAAAAATTCATTCCGAAGTTTGATAAAAATTGCAGAATCGTTATACGATTTAACCACACATTGCATTTCAAAGTTCCGTGAAGACTCACTATAACTAGATTTACAACACACTGCCGCATGAACAAGTCAATAGAAACAGGCGCACTGTGTCAAACACTACTTTGAGCAACATGGTGATAACATCGTTAGATGTCAAGGGAATCTGCCTGATCTATAGACGCTAATCTGTATTGAATACGAATTTTAGTTTGTAGCGATAACTACAGCTAAATAAGACTAGAAAACTTATCATTTTTAATATTTTTCAGAATATTACATAGAACATAAGAATTAGGAGCAGAGGTAGGCCATACGGCCCCTCGAGCCTTCTCCGCCATTAAATAAAATCATTGGTTGATCTTCGACTTCAATTCCACTTTCCCCAACTGATCTCATATCCCTTGATTCCACTAGAGTCCAACAATTAATGTATCTCAGCCTTGAACATACTTAACGATTCAGCAACCACCTCCAAAGATTGACAACTCTCTGAGTGAAGAAATTCATCCTCATCTCATTCTTAAATGGCCGACCCCTTATTCGAGACTATGCCCCCTAGTTTTAGAATCGCCAGGCAACAACAACAACAACTTGTATGTATATAGCGCCTTTAACGTAGTAACACGTCCCAAGGCGCTTTGCAGGAGTGTTAGAAAACAAAAAGGGACGCCCAGCCACATAAGGAGAAATTGGGGCAGATGACCAAATGCTTGGTCAATGAGCTAGGTTTTAAGGAGCGTCTTAAAGGAGGAAAGACAGGTAGAGAGGCGAAGAGATTTAGGGAGGGAATTCCAGAGCTTAGGGCCTAGGCAGTGGAGGGCACGGCCACCAATGGTTGAGCGATTATAATCAGGGATGATCAAGAGGCCAAAATTAGAGGAGCACTCATAGCTCGGGGGAGTTGTGTGGTTGGAGGAGATTACAGAGATAGGAAGGGGCGAGGCCATGGAGGGATTTGAAAACAAGGATGAGAATTTAATATTTTCCGCCAGGCAAAACAACCTCTCAGCTTATACCCTGTCAATGGCCCTCAGAATCTTATATGTTTCAATGAGATCCCCTCTCATTCTTCTAAACTCCACAGAGTATAGGCCCAGTCTACTCAATCTCTCCTCATGGGACAATCTTCTCATCCCAGGGGTCAGTCTAGTGAACCTGTCATAAGTTCTCGAGTCAGCCCGTTCTCTGATAACTCAACAGTGCCCTGCTCCATTTACTACTCCATACATAAAGAAGCAGCCTATGACAGGCTAATTCAGGACCAGGACATTTTCCAGGAAGGTAATTACAGAAACTGTCGGCATTACAGAAACATGGCTGCAGGGTGACAATGCCTGGGAATTAAACATACCAGGTTATTTAACGATCAGGAAGGACAGGCAGGAAGGAAGGGGAGGTGGGTTGGCTATGTTAATAAAGGAAGGAATCACTGTAATACAGAGAAATTATATTGGGTCAAAAGATCAGGATAATGAAACAGTTTGGGTGGAGATAAGGAATAATAAGGGGGAAAAAAACACTAGTGGGCGTAGTCTATAGGCCTCCAAACAGTTGCAACTCTGTTGGACGGAGTATCAATCAGGAAATAGTTGAGGCTTGTAATAATGGAACAGCTATAATTATGGGGGATTTTAACTATCATATTAATTGGACAAATCAAATTGGGCCCTGAGGATGAGTTCATTGAGTGTATTAGGGATGGGTTTCTTGAGCAGTATGTAACTGAACCAACCAGGGGGCAAGCAACCTTAGGTCTGGTTCTGTGTAACGAGACAAGATGATTTAAAACTGGCCTAATAAAGGATCCCCTTGGAATGAGTGACCATAACATGGTTGAATTCCATATTCAATTAGAGGGTGAGAAGGTTGGATCTCAAACAAGCGTGCTAAGCTTGGATAAAGGAGACTATGAAGGTATGCGTGCGGAATTGAGTAGAGTGGATTGGGAAAATAGATTAAAGGGTAAGACGATACATGATCAGTGGTGTATATTTAAGGAGTTATTTTACAACTTCCAAAAAAAAAATATTCCACTGAGTAGAAAAGGGTGTAAAAGAAAAGACAGTCATCCGTGGCTAAGTAAAGAAATTAAGGATAGTATTCGACTAAAAACAAGGGTTTATAAGGTAGCCAAATCTAGTGGGAGGATAGAGGATTGGGAAAACTTTAAAAGACAGCAAAAAATAACAAAAAGATTGAATAAGAAAGGGAAATAGATTATGAAAGAAATTTAGCAAAAAATATAAAAACAGATAGTAAGAGTTTTTATCGTTATATAAAAAGAAAAAGGGTGGCTAAAGTAAATGTTGGTCCCTTAGAGGATGAGGCCGGGACATTAATGGTGGAAAATATGGAGATGGCAAAAACACTGAATGAATATTTTGTATCAGTCTTTACGGTAGAGTACACTAAGAATATCCCAACACTGGACAAACAGGGGGCTATGGGGGGGAGGAGCTAAACACGATCAAAATCACTAAGGAAGTGGTACTCGGTAAAATAATGGGACTCAAGGCGGATAAATCACCTGGACCTGATGGCTTACATCCTAGTTCTTGAGGGAAGTGGCGGTAGGGATTGTGGATGCATTGGTAATAATTTTTCAAAACTCCCTGGACTCAGCAAAGATCACGGCAGACTGAAAAACTGCTAATGTAACACCCTTATTTAAAAAGGACAGTAGACAGAAGGCTGGAAACGATAGACCGGTTAGCCTAACATCTGTGGTAGGTAAAATTTTGGAGTCCATTATTAAGGAGACAGTAACGGGACATTTGGATAATCATAATTTAATAGGACAAAGTCAGTTTGGTTTTATGAAGGGGAAGTCATGTTTGACAAATTTGCTGGAGTTCTTTGAGGAAGTAACATACAGGGTGGATAAAGGGGAACCAGTGGATGTGGTGTATTTAGACTTCCAAAAGGCATTTGACAAGGTATCACAGAAAAGATTATTGCTTAAGATAAAAAATCACGGGATTGGGGGTAATATTCTGGCATGGATAGAGGATTGACTAACTAACAGAAGGCAGAGAGTTGGGATAAATGGTTAATTCTCAGACTGGCAATCAGTAACTAGTGGTGTTCCGCAGGGGTCAGTGCTGGGTCCCCAACTCTTTACAATCTATATTAACGATTTGGAGGAGGGGACCGAGTGTCACATATCAAAGTTTGCAGATGATACTAAGATGGGAGGGAAAATAGTGAGTGAGGAGGACATAAAAAATCTGCAAGGGGACATAGACAGGCTAAGTAAGTGGGCAGAGATTTGGCAGATGGAATACAATACTGGAAAGTGTGAGGTTATTCACTTTGGCAGGAAAAATAGTAGAGCAAGTTATTATCTAAATGGCAAGAAACTGGAAAGTACTGAAGTACAAAGGGATCTGGGTGTCCTGGTTCACGAAACTCAAAAGGTTAGTATGCAGGTGCAGCAAGTGATTAAGAAGGCCAATGGAATGTTGGCTTTCATTGCTAAGGGTTTAGAATATAAAAATAGGGAGGTATTGCTTCAGTTGTACAAGGTATTGGTGAGACCGCACCTGGAATATGCATACAGTTTTCGTGTCCATACTTAAGAAAAGACATACTTGCTCTCGAGTCAGTACAAGGAAGGTTCACTCGGTTAATCCCGGGGATGAGGGGATGGACATATGAGCAGAGGTTGGGTAGATTGGGACTCTACTCATTGGAGTTCAGAAGAATGAGAGGCGATCTTATTGAAACATATAAGATTGTGAAGGGGTTGGATCGGGTGGATGCGGGGAGGATGTTCCCGATGATGGGTGAAACAAGAACTAGGGGGCATAGTCTTAGAATAAGGGGCTGCTCTTTCAAAACTGAGATGAGAAGGAACTACTTCACTAAGAGGGTGGTAGGTCCATGGAATATGCTGCCCCAAAAAGCTGTAGAAGCTACATCATTACATAAATTTAAAACAGAAATAGACAGTTTCCGAGAAGTAAAGGGAATTAAGGGTTACGGGGAGCGGGCAGGAATTTGGACATGAGTCTAGGTTCGGATTGGTCATGGCCCTGTGGGTAGCGTAGCGGGCCCAGGGACCGTGTAGCCTAATCCAGCTCCTATTTCGTGTGTCCAATCCTGTTAGTTTCAGGAGTTGGTTCTGTGATAGTAGATTGGCGGTTAGGATCAGTTCAGTCATGCTCTTATTGAATGGCGGAGCAGGCTCGAGGGGCCAATTGGCCTACTCCTGCTCTTATTTCTTATGTTCTTATGTTCTTATGACCCTCTGTGAGAAAAAATGTATCCTCATCTCTGTCTTAAATTGGCGACCCCTTATTTTTAAACAGTGACCTAGTTCTATATTCTCCCAAAGAGGAATCATCCTCTCCACATCCACCCTCTCCAGACCCCTCAGGATCTTATATGTTTCAATCAAGTCACCTCTTACTCTTCTAAACTCCAGTGGATATAAGACTAGCCTGTCCAACCTTTCCTCATAAGAAAACCCGCCGATTCCAGGTATTAGTCTAGCAAACCTTGTCTGAACTGCTTCCAGCGCATTTACATCCTTCCTTAAATAAGGAGACCAATACTGTACACAGTACTCCAGATGTGGTCTCACCAATGCCCTGTATAACTGAAGCATAACCTCCTTACTTTTGTATTCAATTCCCCTCGCAATAAACAATAACATTTTATTAGTTTTCCTAATTACTTACTGTACCTGCATACTAACCTTTTGCGATTCATGCACTAGGACACCCAGATCCCTCTGCATCTCTGAGCTCTGCAATCTCTCACCATTTTGATAATATGTTTCTTTTTTTTCTTCCTGCCAAAATAGACAACTTCACAATTTCTTACATTATACTCCATTTGCCAGATCTTTGCCCACTCACTTAACCTATCTATATCCCTTTATATCCTCCTTATGGTCTCTTCACTATGTACTTTCCTACCTATCTTTGTGTCATCAGCAAATTTAGCAACCATACCTTAGGTCCCTTCATCCAAGTCATGTATATAAATTGTAAAATGTTGAAGCCCCAGCACTGATCCCTGTGGCACACCACTCGTTACATCTTGCCAATCAGAAAATGGCCCATTTATGCCTACTCTCTGTTTCCTGTTAGCTAGCCAATCTTCTATCCATGCCAATATGTTACCCCCTACACCATGAGCGTTTACTTTCCGCAATAACCTTTGATGTGGCACCTTATCAAATGCCTTCTGGAAATCTAAGGGCAGTAAATCCAGCGGTTCCCCTTTATCCACAGCACATGTTACTTCCTCAAAGAACTCCAATAAATTGGTAAACATGATTTCCCTTCATAAAACCATGTTGACTCTGCCTGATTACTTTGAACTTTTCTAAGTGCCCTGCTATAACGTATTTAATAATAGCTTCTAACATCTTCCCTATGACAGATGTTAAGCTAACTGGCCTGTAGTTTCCTGTTTTCTGTCTCTCTCCCTTTTTGAATAAAGGAGTTACATTCGCTATTTTCCAATCTAATGGAACCTTCCCCGAATCTAGGGAATTTTGGAAAATTAAACAAGCGCATCAACTATCTCACTAGCCACTTATTTTAAGACCCTAGGATGAAGTCCATCAGGACCCGGGTACTTGTCAGCCCGCAGCTCCAACAATTTGCTCAGTACCACTTCCCTGGTGATTATAATGTTCTTCGGTTCCTCCCTCCCTTCCATTTCTTGATTTACAGCTATTTCTGGGATGTTACTTGTATCCTCTATAGTGAAGACCGATGCAAAATACCTGTTCAATTCAACTGACGTCTCCTTATTTTCCATTATTAATTCTCCAGACTCTCTTTTTATCGGACCAATGCTCACTTTGTTAAATCTTTTCTTTTTAAATATCTATAGAAACACTTACTATCTGTTTTTATATTGCTAGCTAGCTTTCTCTCGTACTCTAACTTTTCTCCTCTTATTAATCTTTTAGTCATTCTTTGCAGTTTTTTATATTTTGTCCAATCTTCTGACCTGCCACCCATCTTTGCGCAATTATATGGTTTTTCTTTAAGTTTAATACCTTTAACTTTTTTTAGTTAACCACGGATGGTGGGTCCTCCCCTTGGAATTTTTCTTCCTTGTTGGAATGTATATATTCTGTATATTTTGAAATATCCCCTTAAATGTCTGCCACTGCAACTCCATTGACCTATCCCTTAACCTAATTTGCCAGTTCACTTTAGCTAGCTCTGCTTTCATGACCTCATAATTGCACTTATTTAAGTTTAAAATAATAATCTTGGACCCACTCTTCTCTCACTCAAACTGAATGTAAAATTCAATCATATTATGAGAGAGACCGGGAGAGAGACAGATAGTGGGGAGAGAGGCAGACTGGAAGAGAGAGAGACAGGGAGTGAGACTGGGGGGAGAGACAGTGAGTAGAGGAGAAAGAGACTGGGTAGAGAGAGAGAGAGACTGGGGTGAAAGAGAAAGAGAGACTGGGGAGAGTGACAGAGATTACAGGAGAGAGAGAGACTGGGGAGAGAGAGAAAGAGACTGGGCAGAGAGAGAGAGAGACTGGGGAGAAAGAGTGGGAAGAGAGAGAAAGACTGGGAGAGAGAGAGTGGGGGAAGAGGGAGAGAGAGACTGGAGAAAGAGAGACAGAGACTGGGGAGAGAGAGAGACTGGGGAGAGAGAGGGTGAGATAGAGACTGAGAGAGAGAGAGACGGGGCGAGAGAGAATGGGAGAGAGGGACTGTGAAAAAGAGAGACTGGGGAGAGACAGACTGGGAGAGAGAGATTGTTGAGGGAGAGAGAGGAAGGTGTTAGAGAGAGACTGGGGAGGGTGAGACTGGGAGAGAGAGGGAGAGAGATAGAGACTCGGGAGAGAGACTGCGAGAGCGAGAGCGAAATTGAGAGAGAAAATTGGGGAGAGAGACTGCAGAGTGAGACTGCGAGAGAGAGAGACTGGGAGAGAGAGAGAGTATGAGAGAGACTGGGGAGAGAGAGACTGAGAGAGAGACAGATAGTGGGGAGAGAGAGAGACTGGAAGAAAGAGATACTGGAGGAAGAGAGAGAGTGGGGCAGAAAGCGACAGACTGGGGGAGAGAGAGAGACGGGGAGAGAGAGACGGGGAGAGAGAGAGTGAGAGACTGGGAGAGAGAGACTTGGGGAGAGATTGGGGATCGAGACAGAGACTAGAAGAGAGAGCGGGCGAGATATAGAGGGAGACTGGGGAGAGAGAGACTAGGAGAGAGAGAGGGGGAGAGAGAGAGAGACTGGGGAGAGATGGAGACTGGGAGAGAGATGGGGGAGAGAGAGAGAGGGGAGAGAGAGAGAGAGACTGGGGAGAGAGATGGGGGAGAGAGAGAGGGGAGAGAGAGAGAACAGGGAGAGAGACTGGGAAAGAGAGAGACTAGGATAGAGAGAGGGGGAGAGAGAGAGAGAGACTGGGGAGTGAGATGGGGGGAGAGAGAGAGGGGAGAGAGAGAGACTGGGGAGAGATGGAGACTGGGAGAGAGATGGTAAGAGAGAGAGAGGAGAGAGAGAACAGGGAGAGACACTGGGAAAAGAGAGAGACTGGGAGAGAGAGAGCGGGTGAGAGAGAGAGACTGGGGAGAGAGATGGGGGGAGAGAGAGACGGGAGAGAGAGAACAGGGAGAGAGACTGGGAAAGAGAGAGACTGGGGAGAGAGAGACTAGGAAAGAGAGAGGGGGAGAGAGAGAGACTGGGGAGAGAGGGAGACTGGTGGTGAGAGAGATAGAGGGGTGAGAAAGAGAATGGTGAGAGAGAGAGAGACTGGAAGAGAGAGAGAGACTGGGGAGCGAGAGAGAGACTGGAATAGAGAGAGGGGGAGAGAGAGAGAGAGACTGGGGAGAGATAGACGGGGAGAGACAGAGGGGGAGAGATAGAGAGTGGGGGAGAGAGATAGCCGAAGAGAGAGAAAGAGAGAGAGAGACTAGAGAGAGAGAGGAACTGGGTAGCGAGAGAGACTGGGGTGAGAGAGAGACTGGTTGTGAGAGAGAGACTGGGAGAAAGAGAGTGGGGAGGGAGAAACGGGGAGAGGGAGAGAGACTGGGGAGCGAGATGGAGAGCTTTGGAGAACAGAGACTGGGGAGAGAGAAAGACACTGGGAAGCGAGAGAGATTGGGTGAGATAGAGACGGGGGAGAGAAAGAGATTGGGGTGAGACAGAGAGGGAAGAGAGAGAGAGAGAGACTGGGGTGAGAGAGACGGGGAGGGGAAGAGGGACTGGGGAGAGAGAGAATGGGTAGGGAGAGATAGACTGTGGAGAGAGAGACGGGAAGAGGGAGAGAGAGGGAGAGAGACAGAGGTTGGGGAGAGAGAGACTGAGAGAGAGAAAGAGAGAGAGAATAGGGAGAGAGAAAGACTGGGGAGCGAGAGAGACTGGGGTGATGGAGAGATTGGGGATGAGAGAGAGACTGGGGAGAGAGTGGTAAGAGAGAGAGGGAGAGAGACTGGGGAGAGAGAGACCGGGAGAGGGAGAGAGACTGGGGAGAGAGAGACCGGGAGAGGGAGAGAGACTGGGGAGCGAGAGAGATGGGGAGAGAGAGAGAAGGGATGAGAGACTGGGGGGTTTGAGAAAGGGGGGAGAGAGAGTGGGGGAGAGAGCGAGTGGCGAGAGAGAGAGTGGGGATAGAGAGAGAGACTGGGGAAGTTAGAGTGAGTCTTTTGAGAGAGAGAATCTGGGGAGAGACAGGGAGACGGGTGGAGATGGAGAGAGACAGAGAGAGACTGGGGAGAGAGAGAGAGAGAGACTGGGGAGAGAGAGAGATATTGGGAGAGAGAAAGAGAGACTAGGGGCGAGTGAGAGACAAGGGAGGGAGAGACTTGGGGTGTGAGAGAGACTGGGAGGAGAGGGAAAGACTAGGGGAGAGTGAGAGACTAGGGAGAGAGAGACTGGGAGAGGGTGAGAGTGTAAGAGGGAGAGAGAGAATGGGGAGAGAGAGAGAGAGACAATGACAGAGGGAAGTCACGAGAGAGAGAGAGACAGAGACAGAGTCGGATGGTGAGAGAGAGAGAGCCAGGGACAGAGGGGGAGTAAGAGAGAGAGGAACAGACAGAGAGAGAGAGGGATAGAGGGAGATATAGAGACAGACAAAGAGAGATAGGGAGAGAGAGACAGGGACAGAGGGAGATAGAGATAAATACAGGGGCAGAGGGAGAGAGAGAGAGAGAGAGAGACAGGGACAGAGGGAGAGAGAAAGACCGAGAGAGACAGAGACAGAGGGAGATTGAGAGAAAGACAGGGATAGAGGGAGATTGAGAGACAGGGACAGGGGGAGATTGAGAGAGAGACAGCGAGGGAGATAGACGGAGAGACAGGGGCAGAGGGAGATTGAGAGAGAGACAGGGATAGAGGGACATAGAGAGACAGGGACAGAGGGAGAGAGAGAGAGACAGCGAGGGAGAGGGAGAGAGAGACAGGGACAGAGGGAGAGAGAGAGAGACAGAGAGCGAGAGAGAGACTAGGTTAGAGGGAGATTGAGAGAGAGACAGGGATAGAGGGCGATAGAGAGAGAGAGACAGGGACAGAGAGAGATTGAGAGAGAGAGACAGGGATAGAGGGAGATTGAGAGAGAGAGAAAATGGGTCAGAGGGAGATTGAGAGAGAGAGACAGGGATAGAGGGCGATAGAGAGTGAAACAGAGGGAGTGACAGGGAGAGGGGCACACAGCGAGAGAGAGAGGTCTGAGGGTCCAGGTGCATGTGTTCCACTCGCGGGGACTGAGCCGGGTCTCACAACAACACAGGTGGAGGTGCAGCACATGTACAAGGGCTGCGGGAAGGAGAAGAAAGCAAACAAGATTTAGGCCCTCAGTGATTTTTTTTTAAAAATCGGTAAATTACTTAAATCCGCAAAAAATACGGGAAAGTGATGTTGAATGTCCCGCGGTAAGTTCCAGTTAAATTTTGCCAGATATTGTCCCTTTTTGAAAGAGTTTATTAGGGTTATTTTATAATGTTATTGGGAGAGGGGGAAAAGATTGTCTCCCCGTTTGTTCCTCCGAGTCTGTGAGAAACGGAGGGAACGGCAGCAGAAATAAAGGAAACAACTTCTCCAGAACTGATCCCAGCTCATCGCCAAGGCTGAGGACAGAAAACCTCACCGCCTTCATTGGAAGTTTAATCACTTTATTCACTTTCTGATTTGAGCTCCGTTTGGAGTCAGATTTTACTTTATTTTATTGTTGCATGTTTAGCGACAGCATTCAAGAGGGAAAGAGAAACTGGGAGCAACTTCTTCTGTCAAAGCTGCAATGAGACTAGAAAGAATTTAAAGATTTTTAATTAACTTTTCACAAAAAATTAACGTTATAAACACTTTTTTCACCCTAATTTTCTGGTATGATTTTGGAAGAAACAAGGATAAATCAATGTTACCTTCGTCTAAACATGTTTCAAGTGGGTCTTGAAGTCCGAACGCTTTTAAGGGGCTCTGAAATGCTTAAAACATTTTATAATTGACATTTCTCAATATTTGATTTTGAACGATCGACTGAAGTGAGTAGCTTCACACAAACATGCAACCATGCTGTTCAGGAGGGGAAGGGCAGGGATGGATTTGGGGGAGTTACATGTTACTTTTTATTGACATTTTAAAAATATCATTAAGACGTTTAGAAGGAGAACCAAAAAAGGAGAAAAACACAAACCATTTTATTTTATATAATATAAAAACAGAAAATGCTGGAAATACTCAGCAGGTCAGTCAGCATCTGTGGAGAGAGAAACAGAGTTAACGGTTCAGGTCTGTCACCTTTCGTCAGAACTGGACAATGTTAGAGATGTAACAGATTTTAACCAGGTGCAGAGACAGGGAAAGGCGGGAGGGGAGGAAGGAACACAAGGGATGGTCTGTGATATGGTGGAAGGCGGGAGTGGTTAAATCCGCCCTCTGCACCTGGTTAACAGCTGTAACTTTTTCCAGATAGGACGAAAGGTCACAGACCTGAAACTTTAACTCTGTTTCTCTCTCTCTCCACAGATGCTGCCTGACCTGCTGAGTATTTCCAGCATTTTCTGTTTATATTTCAGATTCCAGCATCCGCTGTATTTTGCTATTGTGAACGATTTCATTGTGTCTGTCGTACTATAGTCTGAACAATTCCCAGGAATAATGTAAATAATATAAATATAGATTTCCTCTTAAATGTTTACTGGAGTGTTAATAGAAACAAGAAATCTGTACTGATGTATGAAAAATGCAGGAAGCTACTTTAGAATAAACCATTATTTGTTTATTGAGAAAAATACACAAAATACTTTGATTTAACTGATAATGTACAATTTCTATTTGGTATAAATGTTTGAATTTGGAGATTAAAAATTGAGAGCAAAATGAAGTTTATTTCCTGCTATTTAATTGGAAAGTACCTAAAATAATTCAACACTTTTCGTGATAAGAGCAGGGATTAATATTGTGGAGAATGTTTGAGAAAAAACATTGGAAGCAAAATTTGTAAATTAACATCTTTAAATCAACATATTAGTAAACATTTCCAAGTCAGTCTGTTTGGTTCTCTTGTCCTGGAAGAATGATGAATATTTATTTGTGTTAAATCATAGCTTTTCCTGCTTTTTGAGTTAATTCAGTGATGCACATTGTGTGTGTGTTTTTTTGCACTTGTGAATACGTGCTGCATTTCTGACATGTTACATGGGTGGTGTGCTGGTTCAATAAGACCACGGTTATTAATGGAAGAGATTGAAATTGGAAATACGGAAACCCGTTTTTGTTCAATTCTTTTTAATACTGTGAACTAAAGAACTGCAGCACTTTATATTTGTTGGTTGCCTGGTTGTATTGTGATTAATATTCTGATTACATATCTGGACGTAGAGCATTTCAGCGCCATAGGAAAGCCGCTGCTCCTGCTGCTTGTGCAGCCATTGCTATAGTGACATGAGGGATGGGATAATACGTTGAAAACTTCAAAATTAATACAAATTCCACGAATAGATCTGCCTCATTCAGCTCACCTTGGGCTTTTGGATTGTTTGTCGATGCATAACCGTATAACTGAGTGACGTTTCTGAAGTGTTAATTTATTATTCTGCAGTTCTTTTATAGCCCAGTCATTTATGACAAGTATTTATTTAAATAGAGTTTCTGCATGACCAACTAAAAATTAAATAATTCTATCGTAAACAAACTTGCAGAATGGGCATGTCAATGACAAATGAATTTCAATATGTGTAAGTGTGAGGTGGATCATTTTGGTAGCAGGAATAAGGAGCCGAGCTACTCCTTGGAAAATAAGAGTCAAATGGGGAAAAAATAGGTTGTTTAGTGACTCCCATTAGTACCTCTGAATGGTGCTAATGAGGCATTAGGAACTTAGTGCCCGAGCGCAGCGATTTTAGCGCCGCTCACGAAACAGACCTGTCGTTTTGCGGTGGCGCTATACACTACTGCCGCGGTCACCTGTGCCCGCAGACCGTGAAGTCATGCGAGCGTGCAACGCCGCGCTTGCGCCCCAGACCGGAAATTGATTCTCGCCCCATGCCTTAGCGCCTGCCGCTAGGAACGATTGGTAGAGGGGAACGGTTTGAAGTTGGGAAGGAGCTGTGGGAGCGCTATTTTTGGGCGTGCGCTTCCTGCTTTTTCATGTCGGCAAATTTTGTGGCTTATGAGGTTGAGAGGGAGAGAGACGTCTGGAGAGATTTAACGCTGTCCGAAGGAGTTTGGGTCCTGAGCAACACTTTTCAGGTTCCTATTTCTCTGAGTTTCGTATTTACGACATTTAGAAGATTTTAAAGGGGGCTCTACTAACTTGGGGCGTCGTCGTCCAGCCTCACCTTCGGAGGCAGCAGTGACGCAGAGAGAGAGAGAGTGGCAAACGTGGCCAGAGGGAGGAGGGCAAACAGGTCTCTGCACAGGAGACCTTTCCCTCCCAGGGTATTCCGGGAGCAATTCTCCGATATCCATTTCTCTGAGGAGCAGTGTTTCAGAATGCTGAGCTTCAGCAAGGAGCGGGTCACTGAGCTCTGCCACCTCCTGCAACCAGATCTGCAGCCTCAGCTCAGGACCAGGGCGTCTCTGTCAGTGGTAGTGAGGGTGACGGTGGCTCTGAATTTCTATGCCAGCGGCTCATTCCAAGCTTCAAACCGGGACATAGCTAATATCTTCCAGATCGCTGTCCATTGCTGCATCCTGGAGGTCACAAATGCTCTCTACAAAAGGAGAAGGGCGTATATCTCTTTGCCCATGACCTGGGACAAACAATGCGAATGCGCATGTGGCTTTGCTCGGCTAGTGGCCATCCCCATGGTTCAGGGGGCCATTGACTGCACGCATGTGGCTTTGCGGTCACCACATGAGAATGCAGAGGTGTTCCGAAACTGCAAGGGTGTCAACTCTCTGAATGTCCAGCTGGTGTGCGACCAGAGACAGCGCTTCCTCGCCCTCGATGCCCGCTATCCTGGCAGCAGCTATGATACATTCATCCTGCGCCAGGCTGGTGTCCCAGACTTCTTCCAACCACCGCATCAAACTCGTGGATGGCTCCTCGGGGACAAGATTTATCCAGTCAGCACCTAGCTGATGTCACCACTCCGTAACCCCAACACTCCTGCTGAGCTCCAATACAATGAGAGCCATAGCGCCACCAGGCACATCATTGAACAGACGATCGGCGTCTTGAAACAACGGGCCCGGTGTCTAGACCACTCTGGAGGAGCCCTACAGTACTCTCCCCAGCGAGTCTCGCATTTAATTGTAGTGTGCTGCATGCTTCACAACCTTGCAATGATGAGGACCCAGCCATTGCCACTAGGGATTGGTGCAGCACCTCAGGAGGAGGAAGATGGAGAGGAGGAAGAGGCGGAGGTGGAGGATGAAGAGGAGGATCAGCAGCAATAACATGGGAGGGAGGCGCTCAATGTTGTCTCTGCAAGAACACCTGGTAAGACACCACTTCTGACGAATGACAGAGAAGATGCCTTCTGGGATGAAGAAGGACATCATCACAAGCATCCCGCAGCCCCTATTACCGGGCAAAGCTCCAATGAGTCATATCAGCAAAGTTGTAAAGTTCCAATAAATGTTTTTATTTATATAAGAAACTGTGTCTTATTTATTCAGGAGAAACAATTAGAAACAAACACAACAATTCATACACGAACAAAACTCGTTCTTACCACATCAAGATAAACGTAAAAACAGTAAACCAATATATTTAGATGAACATCAAACTTTCCCACATACATTCCCCCCATTTATTACATAATGTTTAGTTTTCGGCCTTCGAGGGTGATCTCCATCCCCTGCACACTTCCCCACTTCCCACCCTACTGCTCCGTAATGTGGCCCCAGTGGCTGCAGCAAGGCTGGCGGAAGGCTGCTGAATGTTGGATGCAGAGACTGCAGATGCCCTTGAAGGACGCCCTCGACCAACTTTGGGCCTGGAGGGCCCGGCTGTAGAATGCACCAACTCTGAATGAGCGGCAGCAGTCTGGGCTGGCTGTGTTACAGGCCGCGCTAAGGGCAATGGGGAAGTGGCAGTGGTGGGAGCAGGAATGCTGTCCTCCTGAGAGAGGACAGCACCTTCCTGCTCGACCGACACACTGCCACACACCCGGGGCAGTACATCAGCCTCCGGAGCAAACTGGTCGAGCACAGATTGATGGCCAAGCGATACCGTGAGATCCCCGGTGGATTGTGGGCGACCCAGCGACGATGACAGCAGTCTGAGACTGGATGGCAACAGCCAATGACTCGATTGCAGCACTGAACCATTGCATTGCCTCGGGCTGTGCTGCAATAGATCCTGCCACCTCACCTACTACACACGGCATGGGGTTTGGTTCCCCACGGGCTCCCTGCAATTTAGCCATCCTCCACAACAAGGCAAGGAAGGGTTCAAGGGTTTGTGCACAGGTGACAGCTGTGATGGTGGCTGATTCCTCAACGCTGCTAACCAGTGCATCCATGCTGTCGGGCATGATTTCCATTGCACCCATGAGCTCCGTGTGCATGCTCATTGTCTGCGTATTCATGGTCGCTATATCGAGGTCTGAATCCGAATCCTGTGCAGCAGAACTCGTGCATGCACTCACCACCCGTGGAGATGGTCCTCGAACTTCCCTTCCCCCATGGCATTGCTGCAGCCCGCTGGATCCCGGAGCTTCACCCACATCAGATGCTAACCCTCTGCTACCCTCCAGGGAATGCCTGGCCCCTGTGTCGGAAGTGTCGCCATTGGGAGACGCAGGCGGTGAGGTTCGGGCTTCCTATTCCTCCTCCCCTGGCGTGTCGCTGTCACTGGCTAGGCTGAGAGACAGTCTGGTCAGCTGGTGGTTCACTGTCTGAAAGAGTGGTTTTAGCGTGAGGGCAGGTGGGCATGAAGGGAGAAAGGACTGGAGACAGTTAGTTAGATTGAAAGTGTAAAAGGCTGGTGTTGTGAGGGGTAAGTGTAATGAGAGAGGAGAGAAAGCTGATTAACATACCATTGCTGTCGCCAAGGAGGTCGACACTCCAACGGCCATAGCGCCTACTACCTGGCTCGCAATGAGTCTGTGGACTCTCCTCCATTCTGTAATGGGGTTTAGCTCTGCCTGTCCTCCTCCCATCCGCTGGGTCACTTGCTGGTTATGTGAAAGCTTGGCCTGCAAGGAAAAGGACAGCGTGTGAGTGAGTGTGCAGCCATGTGTTTGGCAGATGTACCTATCATAGTTGAATAGCCATTAATGTATGCAAGGTATGGAATGCGCATGTGAGTTTTATGAGATGGCCATAGTTCTTGGGTGAGCGTTGGTCATTTGGGTTTGAAAACCCTCTGTGCACAGAGTGAGGTTGAGATGGAGGGATGTAGAGGTATTGAAGAGCAGATACTCACCCTGACAACCCGAGTGAGGTCGTTGAACATTTTAAGACACTGTGTATGTGTCCTCGGCGCCAGGCTACGCGATGACACAAGCTGAGCCACCTGCCTCCAGACTCTTCTAAACTCATGGGGCAATAGCCACCTGCCACTTTCTGGAAAGAGCACTGCCCATTGCAGTTCAACTGTGCCAACCAGAGCCACCAAAGATGGTCACTAAAGCGCCAAGCTCTCTCCCTGGCCTCTGAGTATCCAACACAATCGTTTCAGCAATCTCAATGATGTTAGCAGGCCGATGCTCAAAGCTGCAATGAGCAGGGTGTGGCTGTGCAACAAGATGGACCCTCCCCTTGAAGAACAGGATGGCGCCAGTCTGTCTGAGTTCCAGGGTTATTGACATCGCCTGAGCTTCAGTAGCGTTCTGAGTTAGTGCCTCGCTCCCCGATCGTTCCCGATGTTAGTGTCCTAAGAGAGGTGTGCAGCACTTGCTTTAGCGCTCAAATCACCTCCGGGGACGATGGAGACAAATTCCGCGGAAGAAAAGGTCGCAGTCAAAGGAGTTTGTAGCCCGCTCAGTTGAAAGAAATTAGACAGAACATTGGTGGGGATGAGCTGAGAATAAAATGTAGGGTGGGGAGGTGCTCAGGATATTAGGTGCGGTGGGGAGGTGCTGAGGATATTAGGTGGGTTGGGGATGAGCTGAGGATATTAGTAGGGTGGAGTAGAGTTGAGGATATTAGGTGTGGTGGGGAGGAGCTGAGGATATTAGGTTGGATGTGGGGGAGCTGAGGATATTAGTTGGGGTGGAGAGGAGCTGAGGATATTAGGTGGGGTGGAGAGGAGCTGAGGATATTAGGTGGGGTGGAGAGGAGCTGAGGATATTAGGTGGGGTGGAGAGGAGCTGAGGATATTAGGTGGGGTGGAGAGGAGTTGAGGATATTAGGTGGGGTGGGGAGGAGCTGAGGATATTAGGTGAGGTGGGGAGGAGCTGAGGATATTAGGTGGGGTAGGGAGGAGCTGAGGATATTAGGTGGGGTATGGAGGAGCTGAGGATATTAGGTGGGGTGGGAGGAGCTGAGGATATTAGGAGGGGTGGGGAGGAGCTGAGGTTATTAGATGGGGGGAGAAGCTGAGGGTATTAGGTGGGGTGGGGAGGAGCTGAGGATATTAGATGGGGTGGGGAGGAGCTGAGGATATTAGGTGGGGTGGGGAGGAGCTGAGGATATTAGGTGGAGTGGGGAGGAGCTGAGGATATTAGGTGGGGTGGGGAGAAGCTGAGGGTATTAGGTGGGGTGGGGAGGAGCTGAGGATATTAGGTGGAGTGGGGAGGAGCTTAGGATATTAGATGGGGGGAGAAGCTGAGGATATTAGGTGGGGAGAGTTGGACCTGAGGATATTAGGTGGGGTATGGAGGAGCTGAGGATATTAGGTGGTGTGGGAGGAGCTGAGGATATTAGGAGGGGTGGGGAGGAGCTGAGGATATGAGGTGAGGTGGGGAGAAGCTGAGGATATTAGGTGGGGTGGGGAGGAGCTGAGGATATTAGGTGTGGTGGGAGGAGCTGAGGATATTAGTTGGGGTTTGGAGGAGCTGAGGATATTTGGTGGGGTGGGGAGGAGCTGAGGATATTAGGTGGGGTGGGGAGGAGCTGAGGATATTAGGTGGGGTGGGGAGGAGCTGAGGATATTAGGTGAGGTGGGGAGGAGCTGAGGATATTAGGTGGGGTGGGGAGGAGCTGAGGATATTAGGTGGGGTGGGGAGGAGCTGAGGATATTAGGTGGGGTGGGAGGAGCTGAGGATATTAGGTGGGGTGGGGAGGAGCTGAGGATATTAGGTGGGTGAGGAGGAGCTGAGGATATTAGGTGGGGTGGGGAGGAGCTGAGGATATTAGGTGGGGTGGGAGGAGCTGAGGATATTAGGTGGGGTGGGGAGGAGCTGAGGATATTAGGTGGGTTGGGAGGAGCTGAGGATATTAGGTGGGGTGGGGAGGAGCTGAGGATATTAGGTGAGGTGGGGAGGAGCTGAGGATATTAGGTGGGGTGGGGAGGAGCTGAGGATATTAGGTGGGGTGGGGAGGAGCTGAGGATATTAGGTGGGGTGGGGAGGAGCTGAGGATATTAGGTGGGCTGGGGAGAAGCTGAGGATATTAGGTGGGTTCAGGAGGAGCTGAGGATATTAGGTGGGGTGGGGAGGAGCTGAGGATATTAGGAGGGGTGGGGAGGAGCTGAGGATATTAGGTGGGTTCAGGAGGAGCTGAGGATATTAGGTGGGGTGGGGAGGAGCTGACGATATTAGTTGGGGTGTGGAGGAGCTGAGGATATTAGGTGGGTTCAGGAGGAGCTGAGGATATTAGCTGGGGTGGGGAGGAGCTGAGGATATTAGGTGGGGTGGGGAGGAGCTGAGGATATTAGATGGGTGGGGAGGAGCTGAGGATATTAGGTGGGGTGGGGAGGAGCTGAGGATATTAGGTGTGGTGGGGAGAAGCTGAGGATATTAGATGGGGTGGGGAGGAGCTGAGGATATTAGGTGGGGTGGGGAGGAGCTGAGGATATTAGGTGGGTTGGGGAGGAGCTGAGGATATTAGGTGGGGTGGGGAGGAGCTGAGGATATTAGGTGGGGTGGGGAGGTGCTGAGGATATAACGTGCGGTGGGGAGGTGCTGAGGATATTAGGTGGGGTGGGGAGGAGCTGAGGATATTAGGTGGGGTGGGGAGGAGCTGAGGATATTAGGTGGGGTGGGGAGGAGCTGAGGATATTAGATGTGGTGGGGAGGAGCTGAGGATATTAGGTGTGGTGGGGAGGAGCTGAGGATATTAGGTGTGGTGGGGAGGAGCTGAGGATATTAGGTGGGGTGGGGAGGAGCTGAGGATATTAGGTGGGGTGGGGAGGAGCTGAGGATATTAGGTGGGGTGGGGAGGAGCTGAGGATATTAGGTGGGGTGGGGAGGAGCTGAGGATATTAGGTGTGGTGGGGAGGAGCTGAGGATATTAGGTGGGGTGGGGAGGAGCTGAGGATATTAGGTGGGGTGGGGAGGAGCTGAGGATATTAGGTGGGTGGGGAGGAGCTGAGGATATTAGGTGGGGTGGGGAGGAGCTGAGGATATTAGGTGGGGTGGGGAGGAGCTGAGGATATTAGGTGGGGTGGGAGGAGCTGAGGATATTAGGTGTGGTGGGAGGAGCTGAGGATATTAGGTGGGGTGGGGAGGAGCTGAGGATATTAGGTGGGGTGGGGAGGAGCTGAGGATATTAGGTGGGGTGGGAGGAGCTGAGGATATTAGGTGGGGTGGGGAGGAGCTGAGAATATTAGGTGGGGTGGGGAGGAGCTGAGGATATTAGGTGGGGTGTGGAGGAGCTGAGGATATTAGGTGTGTTCAGGAGGAGCTGAGGATATTAGGTGTGGTGGGGATGAGCTGAGGATATTAAGTGAGGTGGGGAGGAGCTGAGGATTTTAGATGGGTTGGAGTGGAGCTGAGAATATTAGGTGAGGTGGGGAGGAGCTGAGGATATTAGTTGGGGTGTGGAGGAGATGAGGATATTAGATGTGGTGAGGAGGAGCTGAGGATATTAGGTGTGGTGGGGAGGAGCTGAGGATATTAGGTGTGGTGGGGAGGAGCTGAGGATATTAGGTGGGGTGGGGAGGAGCTGAGGATATTAGGTGGGGTGGGGAGGAGCTGTGGATATTAGGTGGGGTGGGGAGGAACTGAGGATATTAGGTGGGGTGGAGAGGAACTGAGGATATTAGGTGAAGTGGGGAGGAGCTGAGGATATTAGTTGTGGTGGGGAGGAGCTGAGGATATTAGGTGGGGTGGGGAGGAGCTGAGGATATTAGGTGTGGTGGGGAGGAGCTGAGGATATTAGATGGGGTGGGGAGGAGCTGAGGATATTAGGTGTGGTGGGGAGGTGCTGAGGATATTAGGTGGGGTGGGGAGCAGCTGAGGATATTAGGTGGGGTAGGGAGGAGGTGTGGATATTAGGTGGTGTGGGGAGGAGCTGTGGATATTAGGTGGGGTGGAGAGGAACTGAGGATATTAGGTGGGGTGGAGAGGAACTGAGGATATTAGGTGAAGTGGGGAGGAGCTGAGGATATTAGTTGTGGTGGGGAGGAGCTGAGGATATTAGGTGGGGTGGGGAGGAGCTGAGGATATTAGGTGTGGTGGGGAGGAGCTGAGGATATTAGGTGGGGTGGAGAGGAACTGAGGATATTAGGTGAAGTGGGGAGGAGCTGAGGATATTAGGTGGGGTGGGGAGGAGCTGAGGATATTAGGTGGGGTGGGGAGAAGCTGAGGATATTAGGTGGGGTGGGGAGGAGCTGAGAATATTAGGTGGGGTGGGGAGGAGCTGAGGATATTAGATGGGGTGGGGAGGAGCTGAGGATATTAGGTGTGTTCAGGAGGAGCTGAGGATATTAGGTGTGGTGGGGATGAGCTGAGGATATTAAGTGAGGTGGGGAGGAGCTGAGGATTTTAGATGGGTTGGAGTGGAGCTGAGGATATTAGGTGAGGTGGGGAGGAGCTGAGGATATTAGTTGGGGTGTGGAGGAGATGAGGATATTAGATGTGGTGGGGAGGAGCTGAGGATATTAGGTGTGGTGGGGAGGAGCTGAGGATATTAGGTGGGGTGGGGTGGAGCTGAGGATATTAGGTGGGGTGGAGAGGTGCTGAGGATATTAGGTGGGGTGGGGAGGAGCTGAGGATATTAGTTGGGTGGGGAGGAGCTGAGGATATTAGGTGGGGTGGGGAGGAGCTGAGGATATTAGATGTGGTGGGGAGGAGCTGAGGATATTAGATGGGGTGGGGAGGAGCTGAGGATATTAGGTGTGGTGGGGTGGTGCTGAGGATATTAGGTGGGGTGGGGAGCAGCTGAGGATATTAGGTGGGGTAGGGAGGAGGTGTGGATATTAGGTGGTGTGGGGAGGAGCTGTGGATATTAGGTGGGGTGGAGAGGAACTGAGGATATTAGGTGGGGTGGAGAGGAACTGAGGATATTAGGTGAAGTGGGGAGGAGCTGAGGATATTAGTTGTGGTGGGGAGGAGCTGAGGATATTAGGTGGGGTGGGGAGGAGCTGAGGATATTAGGTGTGGTGGGGAGGAGCTGAGGATATTAGGTGAGGTGGGGAGGAGCTGAGGATATTAGGTGTGGTGGGGAGGAGCTGAGGATATTAGGTGGGGTGGGGAGAAGCTGAGGATATTAGGTGGGGTGGGGAGGAGCTGAGGATATTAGGTGGGGTGGGGAGGAGCTGAGAATATTAGGTGGGGTGGGGAGGAGCTGAGGATATTAGGTGGGGTGGGGAGGAGCTGAGTATCTTAGGTGAGGTGGGGAGGAGCTGAGGATATTAGATGGGGTGGGGAGGAGTTTACGATGTTCGATTCATATATCGAAAGTCACAAAGTGAGGCTGAAGCAAACAGTAGAGCAGTTCTGTTATTTGAAATAAATAATATCTTCACCAACTTCTTCGAAAAGCAGCAGTACAAAGTGACAATCCAGGAGTTTACTCTGCAACAAATCCTCAAATTTTCTGATAAAATTCCAAAACCACACACAGTTGTAGATGGCTGCCTTTATTAATTATTATTGTTTTTATTCAATAAACTGATGCTTTGCTTCAAATATTGAAAAGACATTTCTCTACATGACATCTCAGAATAGACAATGGAAACACACAGACTGCGTAGTTAAGTGACAAGTGAACTTTAACATAGATGAATGCGAGGCCATGCACTTTGCTCGGAAAATCTAAACATCATGAGTGTAGTGTGGTTGATGATGTGTATATGGACTTTCAAAAGGCGTTTGACAAAGTACCACGTGACCTACCTGGTTATAAAATTCTAGCCCATGGGATTAATGGGACAGGGCAGCATGTTTTCCAAATTGGCCAAGTGTCAGAAAGCAGAGAGTAGTGGTGGCTGGTTGTTTTTCAGACTGGAGGGAAGTATACAGTGGTGTTCCCCAGGGGTAGCTTTTAGGACCAGTGTTCTCTTTGATATATTTTAATGACCTAGAGTTGGGTATAGAGGGCATCAAAACTCGGAAATGTAGTACATAATGAGGAAGATAGTCACAGACTTCAGGAGGACGTAGACTGACTGGTCAACAAGAGAACATAAGAAATAGGAGCAGGAGTAGGCCATTCGGCCCTTGGATCCTGCTCCACCATTCAATATAATCATGGCTGACCTTCGGTTAAAAGTCATTCATGCAACACCTTCTAACTGACCCTCATTCCTGCCTATAAAGCTATCTCCTTACTCAGTTTACTGGCATATTTTCCATTAGCAGAATAAAATATAATTGGAGCCGTAAGCAAGACACTAAATGCCAAGGCAATTTGGCTGGGTCTTTACCCTTATAAACTGTTCCTCAGGCTGGAGGGTCTGAGAGCTTCAGATTAGTCCCTGACATGATCCTACACTTCTCTGATGGTGTTTCTTGCGGAATCCAATCCCTTTGCTTACAGCATAACCCGAACACTGATTCAATTAGGCAGACACTTGGCAGATTCTATTTAACACAAATAATTGTGAAGTGAAAAATGAGAAGAGGCAATGTGATCTCAATGGTGTAACTATCAAGGGAGTGCAGGAACAGAGGGACCTAGGCATGCATGTACATTAATCTTTGAAGGCGGCCGGACAATTTGAGGAGTATGTTAATTAAGCATACGGGATCCATCGCTTTATTAATAAGCAGTAGAGTACAAAAGCAAGGAAGTTATGCAAAAACATTTTAAAGCACTGATTAGGTTTCAGCTGTAGCATTGTGTCCAATTCTGTACACCACACTTTAGTAAAATGCCATGGCCTTGGAGCGTGTGCAGAAGAGATTTACTAGAATGGTACCAGGGATAAGGGACTTCAGTTATGTGGAGAGACTGGAGAAGCTGGGGCTGTTCTGATTAGAGCAGAGAAGGTTAAGAGGAGATTTGATAGAGGTGTTCAAAAGACTACATAGATTGAATAGAGTACTTGAAGAGCAACTGTTTCCAGTGGCAGTGGGGTCGGTAACCAGATGACACAGATTTAATGTGATTGGCAAAAGAACCCAAGACAACGTGAGGAGGATTTTGTTTTACGCAGCGAGTTGTTGTGATCTGGAATGTGCTGCCTGAAAGTGTGGTGGAAGCAGATTCAATAGTAACTTTCAAAGGGGATTTGGAAAAAATACTTGAGATAAAAAAAAATACTGGGGAAAGAGCAGAGGAGTGGTATTAATTGGACAGCTGTACGAAAGAGCCAGCACAGATACGGTGGGCTGAATGGCCTCCTTCTGTGCTGTAGCATTCCATGATTCAATAATCACCGATACCTTAGAAAATAAGAAACTGAACGTGGCAGAAGAGCAAATGGCTCTAGGGCTACAGGTGAACAAATAATTAAATGCAGTATCTCAGGACAGCAAAGCAATTAAAATGCTAACAATGAATTGGGGTTTATTTCGAAGGCGATAGAATTCAAAAGAAGTGAAGTTGGCCAATGGTGAGAAGTGGTGTTTCACAAGGATCGGTGCTGGGAACACTTTTGTTCACCATTTACTTCAACAATTAGGACTCAGGAATCGGAAGTGCAATTTCAAACATTGTGGATGATACCCAAATGGGTGTTTATAGTTAATATAGAGGAGGACTGCGACAAAATCCAAGAAGTCGTTAATAAACTTGCAGAATGGGCGTGTAACTGGCAAATGAACCTCAATATTGAGAAATGCGAGGTAATGCATTTTAATAGGAAGAATACGGAGTTCGCATACTCCTTGGAAAATAAGTTCTAAACGGGGTTGAGGAACAGAGGGATGTGATGTTACAGTTACATTAATCACTAAAAGTTGCAATGCAGGTTGATAAGGCCATAAAAACAAAGAAAGCACTGGGGTTCATTTCTAGAGGGATAGAATTGTAAAGAATATAAGTTATGTTGAACTTGTATGGAACCTTGGTTAGACCACATTTGGTGTACTGTGAACATGGTCTCCATCTTATAAAAAGGACATAGAGGGACTGGCGAAGGTACAAACAATATTTACTAGAATGATACCAGAACTGAGAGGTTATACCTGTCATGAAAGACTGAACAGGCTGGGGGTCTTTCCTTTAGGAAAGTGAAGACTGAGGGATGATCAGATAGTGTTCTTTGAGATTAATGAGAGGGTTTCATAGGGTCGATTAGGGAAGGTGTTTCCACTTTCAGGAGAGATCCAGAACTCGGGGCCATAGATTTAAGATAGTCATTAATAAATCTAATAGGGAATTCAGGAGAAACCTTCTTACCAAATGAGTGGTCAGAATGTGGAACTCGCTACCACGAGGAGTAGTTGATGCGAATAGCACAGACACATTTTAAGGGGTAGCGAGACAAGCACATGAGGGGGAAAGGAATAGAATGATATTTTTACTGGGTTAGATGAAGGAGGATGGATGGAGTCTCGTGTGGAGCATGGACACCAACATGAAAATTTTGAGTCGAATGGCATGTCTCTGTGCTGTAAATACTTTGTAAATTGTATTAAACATGTATAGGACTGGGGTCAGGTCACACTTAGAGAACTGTGTATAGTTATGGTCTCCATAATATAAAAAGGTCAAAGAAGAACTGGAAAAAGTGCAAAAAATACTCACAACAACAACAACAACTTGTATTTATATAGCACCTTTAACATAGTAAAATGACCCAAGCGATTCACGGGAGCGATATTGAACAACACCTGACCCTGAGCCACATAAGGAGATATTAGGAAAGATGACCAAAAGCTTAGTCAAATAGGTAAGTTTTCAGCAGCATCTTAAAGGAGGAGGGAGATTTAGAGAAGCAGAGAGGTTTAGGGAGGGGATTCCTGAGCTTAGGGCCCAGGCAGCTGAAAGCACAGCCGCCAATGGTGGAGCGGTTACAATCGGGGATGTGCAAGAGACCAGAATTAGAGGAACACAGAGATCTCGGGAGTGTTGAGGGGCTGGTGGAGCTTGCAGAGGTAGGGAGGGCGAGGCCATGTAGGGATTTGAAAGCAAGGAAGATAATTTTTAAATGGAGACATTGCCGGAAGGGGAGTCACTGTAGGTCAACGAGCACAGGGGTGGTGGTTTACCGGCATTTGGTGTGGGTTAGGTTACGGGCAGCAGAGCTTTGGATGAGCTCAAGTTACGGAGGGTGGGAGATGGGAAGTCGGCCAGGAGAGAGTTGGTGTTATCAAGTCTAGAGCTACCAAAGGCATGGATGATGGATTGAGCAGCAGAGGAGTTGAGGTAGAGGCGAAGTTCGGCGATGTTACCGAGGTGGAAGTAAGCCGTCCTGGTGATGGAGCGAATATATGGTCGGAAGATCATCCCGTGGTCAAATAAGACACCGAGGTTGCAAACAGCAAACTGGTGCTAAGGAGAGGGATGGAGTTGGTGGCTTGGCAACGGAGATTGTGAAGGGTCCAATAGCTTCGGTCTTACAAATATTGAGTTGGATGGCACCAGAACTGAAAGATTGCAGCTATCGGGAAAGATTAAACAGGTTGGGCCTTTCTGCTATAGAAGAGAGAGGACTTTGATGAGGCCTGATAGAGATCTTGAAAATTATGAATGGGTTGGACAGGGTAGATGTGGAGATAATGTTCACACTTGTGGGAGAATGCAACACTTGGGGTCATAAATACAAGATATTTACTAATAAATTCAATAGGGAAATAAGGAGCAATTACTGTACTCAGAGAGTGGTTAGAATGTGGAATATACTAGCACAGGAAGTGGTTGAGGAAAATAGTTTAGATTCTTTCAGAATGAAACTAGACGAGTAAATGATAGAAAGGGGAATAGAAAGATATTCTGAGCGGCTGAGATGAGGTAGATGCAATAAAAGGAGTCTGATGTGAAGCAGAAACACCATCACAAACTGATTGGGCCGAATGGCCTGCTTGTGTGCTGTGTATTCCATGTAATATAATCCTCTGAACGGCAGCTCAGCTCTGTCTGCCTACCTATTGACCAGGCTCTTACTCAGGAAGCTGTGAATGAATTGCTGCCCTCAATCGCTGAAGGGACCCTTTACAGAAGAGCTCAGAGTGAAAGCAGCAAACTAGTGGTCCTGTCCCGAAAGACAATGTGGGAAATGTCAGTCAGAAACAGCGCGGAGTCCAAAACACAGTGCACGCCCCGCCGCTGTCTGTATCTTCAGATCTCCAGCGATTGCTGGTGTAATTCAGTGGATGGCGGTCTGGGGCTGAATCTTACATTCCTGGGCTGGAAACACTGGGAGCCGCCTCTGGGCTGTGCTCAGTTATTTCTGATTATGAATGAATTGAATAATTGAGGTAAGCGGATATTTCACCGCGCTCTTCACCTGCTCTCTGAACTTGGACTGGGTCACCCCATAAATAAATGTGTTTGTGCAGCAACTTAAATTCCGCAGCATATATCCGACTTGTTGAAAGATATATAAAGAACCAGTGTAATAAAGGGGATTTGTTCCTGTAATGTTATAATACAAGAAATTTATAACATAGGCCAGCCACAGCAGTATAAAGTTGGCGGATATGGTGAAGAGTAAAATCATAGACTTCCTTCTGCTCTCCATCTCTGGGTCTCTGCCATTCTCTCCCTTGCTCGCACCCCTCAGTCCCTGACGGACCCGACTGGCCACTAAAATGTGTCTGACTGTCAGAGCGTTGAACAACAGAATTATAGCGAATGGGAGGAATGGGGTTAAAACTATAACAAACCAAGTAAATCCCAACCATCCCGGCTCAGTATAAAAGCTCGGGATTGCGAAACAGAACCACTGCTCATTGTCGACTATCTCCATGGGTTGAATTACAAAGTAGAAGGGAACGTTTCTTAAACATTGCAGAATGCCGGTTGTTCCCAGAACCACAGCCGCAGTTTTCCCGGTGCAATATTTAGTTTTCAGCTTCTGACAACAAATGGCCACAAATCGATCAAAGGTGAAAGTGACGGTGAACCAGACAGAACAGTCTGTGGCTGCAAGGACCAGGATATAGCGAACACTACACACAGGGTAGATGTCCAGGAAACACACTGGGAAATAATAACCATTGATCTTCCTCAGAATGACCTCAGTGACAATGACCAGGAGATCCGCCGCTGCCATGCCCACCAGGTAGCGAGTGGTGCAGGTGGAGAGCCCGCACTTTCCCCGGGACAGGATCACAATCGCCAGCAAATTCACTGTAAAACACAGAAGGGAAAAGAGACTGGAAATTACTGATCAAACATTCTTCGTGTCTGAGCACAGACAGTAAGAGCTGGATTTGAACATCCTAAAAACCGGCGGGTTGGGGTCGGGTCAGAGGTGAAAATTGAGCAATATCGTCCCGACCCCAACCCGCCCGCTTCCGTGTTTAACGGAGACGGGACAGGGGGGCGGGCAGTGAACCGCTCCCAGGAGGCGGGTTGGCAATTAAAATATTTTAATGAGGCGGGCAACCTCTGATTTAACGGGTTTTATAGGTTTAACTACGGCTGGCCGGGCTTCCTGGGCCTCGGGAATGATTTCACCACTCACCCCCCCACCCCCCCCTCAAGATCTACCCATTGCCCAACGGCCCCCCATGGATAGAAACTTGGGGTCCGGTTTGGACATCCCCAAGACTAGGGATTGGACACCCCCCGGGACCGGTCAAACCCCCCGGGACAGGTCAAACCCCGAGTTCGTGATCGGACACACCGCAGGATCAGACACTCCATTCAACCCAGTTTCATCCTTTGGACCTACCTGGTCCTGCTCCGGAGTCCCCTCACCCAGTCCGACTGGAAGCCCGAATGTCAATCAGGCTGACTTCCGGGGTGGGGAACCAGTCAAGGACAAAGGACGCACGCTGTGGAGTTAAGACACCCCGACGTCCGGGAATACCTGGACTTCCAGGTTTTACTGTCTGATATTCCGCATCCACCTCTGGACATCGTACATAACCCGCCTCTGTTAATATCCAGGCGGAAGTATATGAGCAAATGCAAAATACTGGGACTGCCGTAAATCTGATAAGAACATAAGAACATAAGAAATAGGAGCAGGAGTCGGCCATTCGGCCCATCGAGCCTGCTCCGTCATTCAATGAGATCATGGCTGATCTTCTGCCTCAACTACATTCACCGGCCCTATCTCCATATCCCTTGATACCCTTACTAGTCAGAAATGTATCGATTTCTGTTTTGAATATATCCAATGACTGAGCCTCCACAGCACTCTGGGGTAAGAATTCCAGAGATTCCCCACCCTCTGTGTGAAGAAATGTCTTCTCATCTCAGTCCGGAATGGCCTACCCATTATTCTGAGGCTGTAGCCCTTGGTTCTAGACTCCCCAGCCAAGGGAAACATTCTCCCAGAATCCATCCTATCAAGCCCTGTAATAATTTGGTATGCTTCAATGAGATCCCCTCTCTTTCTTCTAAATTCAAGAGAATGCAGGCCTAGTTTACTCAATCTCTTCTCATAAGACAGTCCCGCCATCCCAGGAATCAATCTCATGAACCTTCGTTGCACTCCCTCTATGGCAGGTATATCCTTCCTTAGGTAAGGAGACCAAAATTGTACACAGTACTCCAGGTGTGGTCTCACCAAGGCTCTACATAATTGGAGTAAGACTTCTTCACTGCTGTACTCAAATCCTATTTTAATGAAGGCCAGCATAGCATTTGCCTTCCTAATGGCTTGCTGCACCTGCACATTCACATTCAGTGACTCATATACAAGGACACCCAGGTCCCTCTGAGCATCTGCATTCCCCAATCTTTCAACATTTAGGAAATACTCTGCCTTACTGTTTATTCTACCAAAGTGGATAACTTCACATTTATCCACATTATAATCCATCTGCCATGTTCTCGCCCACTCACTGAGCCTGTCGAGATCCCCTTGAATTCTTTTCCCATCCATTACGCAACTGACACTGCCACCTAGCTTTATGTCATCAGCAAATTTTAAAATTACATTTAGTCCCCTCATCCAAATCATAGATATAGATTGTAAATAGCTTCGGCGCAAGCACCGATCCTTGAGGTACCCTACACAGCTTGCCATCCTGAAAAAGACCCATTTATCCCTACCCTCTGTTTTCTGTCAATTAACCAATTCTCAATCCATGCTAGTATATTACCCCCAATTCCATGTGCTCTAATTTTGTTCACCAACCTCTTGTGTGGGACCTTATCGAAGGCCTTCTCAAAATCCAAATACACCGACATCTACCGGTTCACCTTTGTCTACTCCACTAATTACATCCTCAAAGAACTCCAATAGGTTTGTCAAACAGGCCTTCCCTTTCATAAATCCATGTCGACTCTGTCCAATCTTACTATTAGTTTCTAAGTGCTCAGTTATTGCATCCTTTATAATAGGTTCCAACATTTTCCCAATTCCTGATGTGAGACTAGCAGGTCTGTAGTTCCCCGTTTTCTCTCTCCCTCCTTTCTTAATTAGCGGGGTTACATTTGCTATCCTCCAATCTGCAGGAAACGTTCCAGAAGCTATAGAATTTTGGAAGATGACAACCAATGCGTCCGCTATCCCAATGGCCACCTCTTTCAGAACCCTAGGATGTAGGTCACCGGTCCTTGAGATTTATTGACTTTTAATCCCATTAATTTTGCTAGCACTGTTTTTTTTACTAATAATAATTTCTTTAAGTTCCTCATTCTCACCACATCCTTGGTTTTCTCGTATTTCTGGGAGGTTTTTTGTGTCTTCCTCGGTGAAGACAGAAACAAAGTATTCATTTAATTTATCTACCATTTCCTCATTCCCCATTATAAATTCTCCCGTCTCTGACTGTAAAGGTCCTACATTTACCTTCGCCAGTCTTTTCCTTTTCACATACCTATAGAAGCTTTTACAATCCGTTATTATATTTTTCGCTAGTTTGTGCTCATATTCCATTTTCCCTTTCTTTATCAATTTCTTGGTCCCCCTTTGCTAATTTCTAAAAAGATCCCAATCCTCAGGCTGACCGCTTTTTCTGGCAACTTTATAAACTTCCTCCTTTGACTTAATAATAGTTTAATTTATTAAAAAAGACAATGCTGAAAACACTCAGCGGGTCAGGCAGCATCTGTGCAGAGAGAAACAGAGTTAACATTTCAGGTCGATGACTTTTCATCAGAACTGGAAGATATCAGAACTTAACAGTATTGAAGCAATGATAGAGTCAGAGAAAAGTGCGTTTGCATAAGGAAAGAACAAAGTCTGCGATTGGTTGGAGGGCAGGAGTGATTCAATGACTAAAGTAATGATGGTGCAAGGCGAATAGGACAATTAAAGAAACAGAAGATGGGTTTGGAGGAGGTGTAAATGGTTACAGCAGAATAACAAGGGGGAGGGGAAGCACGGCACATGTGGCAGAGAAAGTAGGGTGGACCCCAGGTGTTTGGGCCAGCCCGCTGGCCGTGTGCCGGGATCACCACCACAAAGCCCCAGCCCAAACCTCCTCCACTCCCAGTGGCTCTGGTCGAGCCATCCTCCATTACCAGCACATGTCGTCCGAGAAAACGGGAGCGGAGGTTATGATCTGAAGTTTTTAAACTTAGTGTTGAGTCCAGAAGGCAATAAAATGCCTAACCTAATGATACGGTGCTGTTCCTCATTGAGATTAAAAGGGGAACAGTGCAGGAAGCTGAGAACAGAGAGTTCAAAGTGGGAGTGGGATGTAAAATGAAAGTGGCAAGTGACCTGAAGCTCAGGATCACACTTGCGGACTGAACGGAGGCGTTCAGTAAAGCAATTATTCAATCTGCATTTAGTCCACCCAATGTACAGGAGACTGGATCGTGGGCAGCGAATATGATATATTAATTGGAAGAAGTACAAGTAAATTAGTCTTTCACGTGGATGGAATGCTTGGGGCCCTGGCTGGTGGGATGGAAAGAGTGGAAAGGGCAGCTGTTGAATCTCCTGCGCTTGCATAGGAAGGTGCCGGGGAAGGGGAGCAGATGTTAGGTGTGACAGAAGAGTGGACCAGGGTGTCACGAGGGCGGGGGAACGGGAGGGAAGCAGAAGATATGTTTGTTGGTGGCCATAGCTGGACATGACGGAAATGGCAGAGGATGATCCATTGAATGTGAAGGCTGGTGCCGTGGAAGCGGAGGACAAGGGGAACCCTATCTGTGTTCTAGCAGGCACGGCAAGGGGTGATGGGAGCAATGCAGGGTTGACACGGTCGAGGGCCCTGTCAATCACAATGGAGGTGAATACACGGCTGAGGAAATATGAAGACATTTCAGAAGCACTGGTGTGGAATGTGGCATCGTCAGAACATATGCAACGGTGGCGAAGAAACTTTGAGAATAGAATAGAGCCCTTCCAGGAAGCTGGGTGGGAGGAATTTTACTCAAGATTCCTATGGGAGTTGGTGGGATTATAGTAGATATTTGTGGACGACCTAGACCCTGAAATGAAGATCGAGAAGTCGAGGAAGGGAAGGGAAGGCCACTGTGATTCACCATTTAAATGTTATTCCTGTGTTTAAAATGGAAGATAGAACAATTCCAAGGATCTACAGATTAGTCAGCATAGCCTTGATGGTAGGAAAGATAATGGAATACTTACTCAAAAATGTTACAGAAATACATCTAGAAACACAAAATATAATAACGAGTAGTCAGCAGGTATTCCAAAAGGGAATCATAGAATGGTTACAGAACAGAAGGAGGCAATTCGGCCCGTCGAGCCCGTGCTCACTATCTGCACATGCAATGCAGCTAATCCCAATCCCCCGCCCTTTCGCCATAGCCCTGAAATTATTTTCCTTCAGGTACTTATCCCATTTCCTTTTGAAAGCCACGATTGAATCTGCCTCCACCATCCTTTCAGACAGTGCATTCCAGATCATAACCACTCACTGCCTTGAAAAGTTTTTCCTCATGTCACCTTTGGATCTTCAGCAGATCAAATAAAACCTGTGTCCTCTGGTTCTCGACCGTTCCACCAATGGGAACAGCTTCTCTCTATCTACTCTGTCTGCTCTGTCTAGACCCCTAATGATATTGATCACCTCTCTCAAATCTCCTCTCAATCTTCTCTGCTCTACTGAGAACAGCCCCAACTTCATTGGTATATCTACGTAACCAAAGACCCTCATCCCTGGAACCATTCTTGTGAATCTTTTCTGCACCCTCTCTAAAGCCTTCATGCCCTTCCTAAAGTGTGGTGCCGAGAATTGGACACAATACTCCAGCTATGGCCGGACCAATGTTTTATAAAGGTTCATCATAACTTCCTTGCTTTGCCTCTATTTATAAAGCTCAGATTCCCGTAAGCATTTTTAAACGCTTTCTCAACCTGCCCTGCCACCTTCAACGATTTTTGTACATGTACACCAAGGTCCCCCTGTTCCTGCACCCACTTTGGAATGTCTTGCTTGAGTAACCTTAGCGAAATCTTTGAATAAGTACAAGAATGAGTAGATAAGGGTAATGTAGTAAATGTAATATACTTTGATTTTTTTATAGCCATTCGATAAGGTACCACATAGCAGACTGAATCACAGATCAAGTGGAGTTAGGAGACAAGCAGCAGAATGGATAGCAAGATAGCTGCAAGAACAGAAAATAGCAAGTAGTGGATAAAGCTATTTACTCAGACAGGTGGATGGTGAGAAGTGATGTTCCACAAGGATCGGCGTTGCGATCCCTGTTGTTCACCATTTACATAAACGATACTGATTCTGGAAGCAGAAGTACAAATTCAAAATTTGCAGATGAATCCAAAATTGGGAGTACAGTTAATACAGAGGAAGAATGCAACACAATATCTGAAGAAAGTAATAAACTTGCAGAAAGGGTGTTTAAATGGCAAATTAATTTCAATATAGCTAAGTGAGAGGTACTGCATTTTGGTAGGAAGAATAACGTTCCCAAATACTCCTTGGAAAATCAGAGTGGGAATGGGGTAGAGGGGTAGAGGGGTACCGATTAACTAATCATTTAAAGTAGCAACGCATGTTAACAGGTCCATAAACATGGAAACAAAGCACTGGGGTTCATTTCGAGAAGAATAGAATTGTAAAGCAAAGAGGTTAGCTTAAACTTATATCGAACCTTGGTTATACCACACTGAGCGTGCTGTGTGCAGTTCTGATCTCCAGATTACATAAAGGATATTAAGGCTCTGGAGAAAGTGCAATTTTTTACAAGGATGACACCAGAACTGAGATATTATAACCATCAGGAAAGATTGAACAGGCTGGGGCTCCTTTCTTTCCAAAAGAGAAGCTTGAGGGGTGGCCTAATAGTGGCCTTTAAAATTTTGAAGGGGGTAACATAGGGTAGATGTTTATACTTGTGACGTGAGGGCAACATTGGAGATTATCGATAAAAGATAGTCACTACTAAATCCAATACATTATTGAGGAGAAATTTCTTTACTCAGAGATTGGTTAGAATGTGGAACTCGCTACAACTTGGAGTACTTGAGGCGAATAGCAGAGATGCATTTAAGGGTAGAAAGCAGCAGAAGGTTTTGCTGATAGGGTTAGATGAAGAGGGGTGGGAGGAGGCTCCCGTGGAGCATAAACAATGGCAGACCTAGTAGGGCCGAAATGCCTGTTTTGTGCTGTAAATTCTAAGGACTTCTCCGTAACTTGTGTACAAATTAATCACATTCATCAGTTCATTTAATCATTGCGGATATGGAAGTGTGTTATTTATTGAAGCATTGCCCTATATATTACATTATTATCCATTTATTAATGCTATTATTTACTGCCCTCGGGCCTGATCTGTGTATTATGAAAACCTGATTTGCATGTTCTTCAGTTATATGTGTCCCTCCTCGCAGGGACTCACCTCACTGAGCTAAGGTCAGAGATCGTTGTAGGTTTCAGTGCGGTTTAAACAGAGTGCTGCGAGTTGGGAATTGATTCTTATTTACACCAAGGAAAGAGTCCGAGAGCGGGAGCAGTCAATCAAAAACAACTGCGAAACCGCTAAGTTGACTTCACAACCAGGGAAGGAGCTAATTGGTAAGTAGGACCTGGTGAGTATTTCTACAGTCCAGTCGTTAAAGTAAAAGTAAGGTCTCTAGTTTAGAGTAAGTAGTGTTTAAAGGGAAGTAAGGTCCCTAGTGTATTTGATATTATTTAATTTAAAGGAAGTAAAGGGAGTAAATTAAGGGCAGGACATGGCAGGGCAGCTCGGCAGCGTGGAGTGCCCCTCCTGTGCTTTGTGGGAAGTTAGGGACACTTTCGGTGTCCAGGGCGAACACATGTGCAGGAAGTGTCTCCAGCTGCGGCTACTCGAAATCAGCGTTTCGGAGCTGGAGCTGCGGCTGGAGTCACTGTGGAGCATCCGTGTAGCTGAGATCATCGTGGACAGCACGTTTAACGAGGTGGTCACAATGCAGGTAAAGAGTGCACAGGCAGACAGGAAATGGGTGACCGCCAGACAGAGGAAAAGGACTAGGAAAGTAATGCAGGAGTCCCCTGGGTCCATCTCCCTCTCCAACAGATTTTTCCGTTTTGGATACTGCTGGAGGAGATGGTTTCTCAAGGGAATGCAGCAAGAGCCAAGTCCGTGGCACTACGAGTGGCTCAGCTGCACAGGAGGGGAGGAAAAAGAGCGGGAGAGCAATAGTGATGAGGGATTCTATCGTAAGGGGAACAGATAGACGTTTATATGGCCGCAGGCGTGACTCCAGGATGGTATGTTGCCTCCCTGGTGCCAGGGTCAAGGATGTCACTGAATGGCTGCAGGGCATTCTGAAGGGGGAGGGCGAACAGTCAGAGGTCGTGGTTCACATTGGTACCAACGACATGGATAGAAAGAGGGATGAGGTCCTGCAACAAGAATTTAGGGAGCTAGTTAGCAGATTAAAAAGCAGGACCGGAAAGCTTGTAATCTCTGGATTACTCCCGGTGCCACGTGCTAGTGGGTATAGGAATAGGAGGATAGAACAGATGAATGCGTGGCTAAAGGATTGGTGCAGGAGGGAGGGCTTTAGTTCCTGGATCACTGGGTCTGCTTCTGGGGAAGGTGGGATCTGTACAAGTCGGACGGGTTGCACCTGAACCGGAACGGGACCAACATCATTGCGGGGAGGTTTGCTAGTACTGTTGGGGGGGTGGGGTTTAAAATAACTTTGCAGGGCGATGGGATACGGAGTGGAGCTATAGTAGGGGGTGATGCACAGCCAAATATAGAGGAAAAACCGAGTCAGCCTGGAAAGCAGAGCAAATATGTAACGGCACAAGGGAGTATGGCAAGGCAGAAAGGCATTTATTTTAATGCAAGGAGTCTAGCAAGTTAGGCAGATGAATTGAAGGTGTTGATGAACACATGGGAATATGATATTGTTGCTATCACAGAGACATGGTTGAGGGAGGGGCAGGACTGGCAGCTCAATATTCCGGGGTATAGAATCTTCAGGCGAGAAAGAGGGGGTGTAAAAATGGAGGGGTGTCGCAATATTAATCAAGGAGTCAATTACTGCTGTAAGGAGGGATGATATCATAGCAGGTTCCTCTAATGAGGCCATATGGGTAGAACTTAAAAACAAAAAGGGGGCAAGCACTTTGTTGAGAGTGTACTATAGGCCCCCAAACAGTCAGGGGGAGATAGAGGAACAGATATGTAGGCAAATCTCAGGGAAGTGTAGAAATAATAGGGTAATAATAGTAGGGGATTCCAAATTCCACAATGTTAACTTGGATAGTCAGATTGTAAAAGGATAAGAGGGTGCGGAATTCTTCAAGTGCATCCATGAGAGCTTTTTGAGCCAGCATGTAGAAAGTCCTACAAGAGAGGGGGCGGTACTGGACCTAATTCTAGGGAATGTAGCCAGGCAATTGGTAGAAGTGTCAGTAGGAGAGCATTTTGGTGACAGTGACCATAATTCGGTGAGATTTGAGGTAGTCATGGAAAAGGTAAAAGATGGACCAGAAATACAGTTTCTAAATTGTGGGACGGCCGATTTTAATGTGATAAGGCAGCATCTGGCCAAAGTGGACTGGGATCAGCTACTGGTAGGACAATCCACATCAGAACAGTGGGAGTCTTTCAGAAAGGAAATAGAGAGAGTACAACGGCAACATGTTCCCGTAAAGGTCCAGGGTGAGACCAACAAGCCCAGGGAATCCTGGATGTCAAGGGATATACAAGAATGGATTAGGAAAAAAGGGAGGCTTTTGGCAGATACAAAGGACTAAAGACAGTGGAAGCACTAGAGGAGTATAGAAAGTGAAGGGTGGTATTTAAAAAAGAAATTAGGAGAGCGAAGAGGGGGCATGAAAAAACACTGGCGGGCAAAATATTGGAATATCCCAAGATGTTTTATGAGTATATTAAGGGCAAGAGGATAACCAGGGAAAGAGTAGCGCACATTAGTGACCAAAGAGGCAATGTGTGTGTAGAGCCGGAAGATATAGCTGAGGTTTTAAATGAATATTTTGCATCTGTGTTCACGATGGTGAAGGACGATATAGGCATAAAAATCAGGCAGGGGAATTGTGATATACTTGAGCAAATTAGTATTGAGAGGGAGGAGGTACTAGCGGTTTTAGCGAGCTTAGAAGTGGATAAATCCCCAGGCCCAGACGAGATGTATCCCAGGCTGCTGTGTGAGGCAAGGGAGGAGATTGCAGGGGCTCTGACACAAATTTTCAGAACCTCTCTGGCCACAGGGGAGGCGCCAGTGGACTGGAGAACAGCTAACGTAGTACCATTATTCAAGAAGGGTAGTAGGGATAAAACAGATAATTACAGGCCAGTGAGCCTATCATCAGTGGTAGGGAAATTATTGGAAAACATTCTAGGGACAGAATTAGTCTCCACTTGGAGAGGCAAGGATTAATCAAGGATAGTCAGCATGGCTTTTTCAGGGGGAGATCATGTCTAACCAATTTGATTGAATTTATCAAGGGGGTGACTAGGTGTGTGGATGAGGGTAGTGCAGTTGTTGTATTCTAAATGGACTTCAGTAAGGCTTTTGACAAGGTCCCACATGGGAGACGGGTCAAGAAGGTAAGAGCTCATGCGGTCCAGGGCAATTTGGCAAATTGGATCCAAAATTGGCTTAGTGGCAGGAGGCAGAAGGTGATGGTGGAAGATTGTTTTTGTGACTGGAAGCCTGTGTCCAGTGGTGTACCGCAGGAGTCGGTGCTGGTCCTTTGCTGTTTGTACATGATTTAGATATGAATGTAGGAGGTATGAACAGTAAGTTCGCAGATGACATGAAAATTGGTGGAGTGGTAAATAGCGAGGAAGGAAGCCTCAGGCTACAGGATGATATAGACGGGTTGGTTAGATGGGAAGAACAGTGGCAAATGGAATTTAACACTGAAAAGTGTGAGGTGATGCATTTTGGGAGGATTAACAAGGCAAGGGAATGCACAATGAATGGTAGAACCCTAGGAAGGACAGAGGATCAGAGGGACCTTGACGTGCATGAACATAGATCCCTGAAGGCAGCAGGACAGTTAGATAAGGTGGTTAAAAAGGCATATGGGATACTTGCATTCATTAGCCGTGGCATAGAATATAAGAGCATGGATGTTATGATGGAGCTGTGCAGAACGCTAGTTAGGCCACAGCTGGAATACTGTGTGCAGTTCTGGTCGCCACACTATAGGAAGGATGTGATTGCATTGGAAAGGGTGCAGAGGAGATTCACCAGGATGTTACCTGGGCTGGAGCGCTTCAGCTATGAAGAGAGACTGGACAAGCTTGGGTTGTTTTCCTTGAAGCAGAGAAGGCTGAGGGAGTGATCTGATTGAGGTGTACAAAATTATGAGGTGCATAGATAGGGTAGATAGAAAGGAACTATTCCCCTTAGTACAGGGGTCAATAACCAGGGGGCATAGTTTCAATGTAAGGGGCAGGTGGTTTGGAGGGGAGTTGAGGAGAACTTTTTCACCCAGAGGGTGGTTGGAATCTGGAAATCACTGTCTGAAAAGGGTGGTAGAGGCCGAAAACATCACAATATTCAAGAAGCATTTAGATGAGCACTTGAAACGCCATAGCATACAAGGCTACGGAACAAGTGCTGGAAAATGAGATTAGAATAGACAGGGCTTGATGGCCGGCGCGGACACGAGGGGCCGAAGGGCCTCTTTCTGTGCTTTATAACTCTATGACTCTATGAACCTATGTTACCTGTGTAGAAACTCTGAATCAGAGATAACAACTGGTTCGTCAAAACTCAATCAGTTACAGAAGTGGAATAATCAATAACCACAGCCCAATATTCATCCCGTCTAACGGTAACATAATGAAATTCAGCACTCATGACCCACAGATTCTCAGGACGGTGTTGGGGGAAGGGGATTAATCAGCACCAAAACAATTAAAGTGTTTACAATAACTATACATTGAATAAGAATAAGTCATTATAGAGACGATTTGAATACTGTAACTCTGCTGTCCTGTTGTTTACCTGTCTGTAATTAGTTAACATCTGTTTCTGCAGTTCAATAGGAAACAAAGCATTATCAATACATTTCAACATATATATGAACATTAGAATATCAGAAATAGGATAGGGAGTAGGCCATACGGCACCGCGAACCAGCTCCACCATTCAATAAGATCATGGCTGATCATCGACCTCAATCGCACTTTCCTGCCCGATCTCCGTATCACTTGATTCCCCGAGAGTCCAAAAATCCATCTATCTCAGCCTTGAATGTACTCAAAGACTCAGCATTCACAGGCCTCTGGGCAGAGAATTCCAAAGATTCACAACCCTCTGAGTGAAGAATACCCTTCTCATCTCAGTCTTAAATGGCCTACCCCTTATCCTGAGACTATGCCCCCTAGTTCTAGACACTCCAGCCAGGGGAAACAAACTCTCATCATCTAACCCTGGCAATCCCCTTCAGAATCTTGTATGTTTCAATGAGATCACCTCTCATTCTTCTAAACTGCAGAGAGTATAGGCCCATTGTACACAATCTCTCATCACAGGACTGCCCTGTCATCCCAGGAATCAATCTCGTGAACATTCGTTGCAGCGCCTCATATGCTTAGAACCAAACTTCTTCAAACAACAGCAAAAATTTCCCCTTTGCCATTGATTACTTTGGGAAAACACGAATGCAGCTCCATGAAGGGGACAGATCAGTCATTTAAAACCATAATTTCATATAGGAAGCGACTTGTCCCACTCCAGTTAGTGACCCACACTCAGTACAGTTCTACAGTGAGAGATACTCCCAGTAATACATGGGCACTGGGGTCAGGTGTTCCACTCCGGTTAGTGACCCACACTCAGTACAGTTCTACAGTGACAGATACTCCCAGTAATACATGGCCACTGGGGTCAGGTGTTCCACTCCGGTTAGTGACCTACACTCAGTAATTCTACAGTGACAGATACTCCCAGTAATACATGGCCACTGGGATCAGGTGTTCCACTCCGGTTAGTGACCCACACTCAGTAATTCTACAGTGAGAGATACTCCCAGTAATACATGGCCACTGCGGCCAGGTGTTCCACTCCGGTTAGTGACCCACACTCAGTACAGTTCTACAGTGACAGATACTCCCAGTAATACATGGCCACTGGGATCAGGTGTTCCACTCCAGTTAGTGACCCACACTCAGTACAGTTCTACCAGTGACAGATACTCCCAGTAATACATGGCCACTGGGGTCAGGTGTTCCACTCCAGTTAGTGACCCACACTCAGTACAATTCTACAGTGACAGATACTCCCAGTAATACATGGCCACTGGGGTCAGGTGTTCCACTTCAGTTAGTGACCCACACTCAGTAGTTCTACAGTGACAGTCCCTTCCGCTAATACCTTCTCTCAGAGAGTTGCTTACACTGAGGTCTAATTCAACAGTACACAATATTACACTAAAGGCAATAACTTCTTAACATAGCGAGCCCGTGAGTTACAAACATAATTTACTTTCAGTTGAGGCAATGGAATAAAACCTCAGCAGTAATTCAGGACATTTGACTAAACGAAATGTTATCATTGATCGGGTCTCTGTGCAAAGGTGACTACTAGATCAGGATGTAACATTATCAGTCACAGAGACCAGCTCACACACAGATTTACACAAATTCAATGGTTATAATCACTTACCAGGAACACCAATGACGGCAATGATCATGTAGTATATTTTCTCCACACTGCCATATGTGCCAAGCATTTTCTGTGTGAAGCGATGTGTCCCTTCGTGCTGCAGGCAATCTCTCTGAATTATACTCTGAGGCGGGACATTCCCAGAGACTTTCATTTATACCCTGCGGGATCTCCAAGAGGAGATTGAAGTTGCAACATCGCTGAAAATATTATTTAAAAAAACATTTGAACAAACAGATGATGACAGCCGAGTTAATTCCCTGTTGTGATGGAATATATTTAGTGCTGAGATTGAGATTGAAAACCCCAAAGACCGGAGAATTCTGGTCACATGAATTAACTAATGACAATTGCCAGCTGTATTCTCCCAGCAATGGGGTTGTTGTTACAAACACCACCAGGCCCATCTCTAGATCTCATATTGTTTCGGTGATGTCCTTCGCTCTGCTGTGGCCATTCAGTAATTAAATTCCAAAAGTTAGAGTGTCCTCTCAGGGCTGCTCTGCTCCACTCTGGGATGGGGCAGTCCGCCTTAACTGTGGCCATTTAGTTAAACAATTAAAGTGGGGAATTTGTGTAGATGGATCCTCAAACTAATACAGTACCACAAACTAATACAGCCCCTCAAATTAATACAGTACCTCAAACTAATGCAGTACCTCAAACTAATACAGTACCTCAAGCTAATACAGCCCCTCAAACTAATACAGCACCTCAAACTAATGCAGTACCTCAAGCTAATACAGTCCCTCAAACTAATACAGTACCTCAAACTAATACAGACCCTCAAACTAATACAGCCCCTCAAACTAATACAGCTTCTCAAACTAATACAACCCCTCAACCTAATACAGCCCCTCAAACTAATACAGCTCCTCAAACTAATACAGTCCCTCAATCTAATTCAGCCCCTCAAACTAATATAGCACCTCAAACTAATTCAGACCCTCAATCTAATACAGCTCCTCAAACTAATACAGACCCTAAAACTAATACAGCCCCTCAAACTAATACAGCCACTCAAACTAATACAGCCCCTCAAACTAATACAGCTCCTCAAACTAATACAGCCCCTCAATCTAATTCAGCCCCTCAAACTAATATAGCCCCTCAAACTAATTCAGACCCTCAATCTAATACAGCTCCTCAAACTAATACAGACCCTCAAACTAATACAGTACCTCAAACTAATACAGACCCTCAAACTAATACAGCCCCTCAAACTAATACAGCCCCTCAAACTAATACAGCCCCTCAAACTAATACAGTCCCTCAAACTAATACAGCCCTCAAACTAATACAGCCCCTCAAACTAATACAACCCCTCAAACTAATACAGCCCCTCAATCTAATTCAGCCCCTCAAACTAATACAGAAACTCAAACTAATACAGCAGCCTCAAACTAATACAGCCCCTCAAACTAATACAACCCCTCAAACTAATACAGTTCCTCAAACTAATACAACCGCTCAAACTAATACAGCCCCTCAAACTAATACAGCCCCTCAAACTAATACAGTCCCTCAAACTAATACAACCGCTCAAACTAATACAGCCCCTCAAACTAATACAGCCCCTCAAACTAATACAACCCCTCAAACTAATACAACCCCTTAAACTAATACAACCCATCAAACTAATACAGCCCCTCAAACTAATACAGCCCCTCAAACTAATACAGACCCTCAAACTAATACAGCCCCTCAAACTAATACAGCCCCTCAAACTAATTCAGACCCTCAATCTAATACAGCTCCTCAAACTAATTCAGCCCCTCAAACTAATACAGCCCCTCAAACTAATACAGCCCCTCAAACTAATACAGCACATCAAACTAATACAGACCCTCAAACTAATACAGCTCCTCAAACTAATACAGCCCCTCAAACTAATTCTGCTCCTCAAACTAATACAGCTCCTCAAACTAATAGAGAATCTCAAACTAATACAGCTCCTCAAACTAATACAGCTCCTCAAACTAATACAAAACCTCAAACTAATACAGCACCTCAAACTAATACAGCCCCTCAAACTATAACAGCTCCTCAAACTAATACAGCTCCTCAAACTAATAGAGAATCTCAAACTAATACAGCTCCTCTAACTAATACAGCCCCACAAACTAATACAGCCCCACAAACTAATACAGACCCTCAAACTAATTCAGCCCCTCAAACTAATTCAGCCCCTCAAACTAATACAGACCCTCAAACTAATACAGCCCCTCAAACTAATACAGCTCCTCAAACTAATACAGACCCTCAAACTAATACAGCCCCTCAAACTAATAGAGAATCTCAAACTACGCCTCAAACTAATGCAGCTGTCAACTAATACAGCCCCTCAACCTAATACAGCCCCTCAAACTAATACAGCTCCTCAAACTAATACAGTCCCTCAATCTAATTCAGCCCCTCAAACTAATATAGCACCTCAAACTAATTCAGACCCTCAATCTAATACAGCTCCTCAAACTAATACAGACCCTAAAACCAATACAGCCCCTCAAACTAATACAGCCACTCAAACTAATACAGCCCCTCAAACTAATACAGCTCCTCAAACTAATACAGCCCCTCAATCGAATTCAGCCCCTCAAACTAATATAGCCCCTCAAACTAATTCAGACCCTCAATCTAATACAGCTCCTCAAACTAATACAGACCCTCAAACTAATACAGTACCTCAAACTAATACAGACCCTCAAACTGATACGGCCCCTCAAACTAATACAGCCCCTCAAACTAATACAGCCCCTCAAACTAATACAGTCCCTCAAACTAATACAACCCCTCAAACTAATACAGCCCCTCAAACTAATACAACCCCTCAAACTAATACAGCCCCTCAATCTAATTCAGCCCCTCAAACTACTACAGAAACTCAAACTAATACAGCAGCTCAAACTAATACAGCCCCTCAAGCTAATACAACCCCTCAAACTAATACAGTTCCTCAAACTAATACAACCGCTCAAACTAATACAGCCCCTCAAACTAATGCAGCTGCTCAAACTAATACAGCCCCTCAAACTAATACAGCCCCTCAAACTAATACAACCCCTCAAACTAATACAACCCCTTAAACTAATACAACCCATCAAACTAATACAGCCCCTCAAACTAATACAGCCCCTCAAACTAATACAGACCCTCAAACTAATACAGCCCCTCAAACTAATACAGCCCCTCAAACTAATTCAGACCCTCAATCTAATACAGCTCCTCAAACTAATTCAGCCCCTCAAACTAATACAGCCCCTCAAACTAATACAGCCCCTCAAACTAATACAGCACATCAAACTAATACAGACCCTCAAACTAATACAGCTCCTCAAACTAATACAGCCCCTCAAACTAATTCTGCTCCTCAAACTAATACAGCTCCTCAAACTAATAGAGAATCTCAAACTAATACAGCTCCTCAAACTAATACAGCTCCTCAAACTAATACAAAACCTCAAACTAATACAGCACCTCAAACTAATACAGCCCCTCAAACTAATACAGCTCCTCAAACTAATACAGCTCCTCAAACTAATAGAGAATCTCAAACTAATACAGCTCCTCTAACTAATACAGCCCCACAAACTAATACAGCCCCACAAACTAATACAGACCCTCAAACTAATTCAGCCCCTCAAACTAATTCAGCCCCTCAAACTAATACAGACCCTCAAACTAATACAGCCCCTCAAACTAATACAGCTCCTCAAACTAATACAGACCCTCAAACTAATACAGCCCCTCAAACTAATAGAGAATCTCAAACTAATACAGCTCCTCAAACTAATACAGACCCTCAAACTAATACAGACCCTCAAACTAATACAGACCCTCAAACTAATACAGACCCTCAAACTAATACAGACCCTCAAACTAATACAGACCCTCAAACTAATACAGACCCTCAAACTAATACAGATCCTCAAACCAATACAGACCCTCAAACTAATACAGACCCTCAAACTAATACAGACCCTCAAACTAATACAGCTCCTCAAACTAATACAGCCCCTCAAACTAATACAGCTCCTCAAACTAATACAGCCCCTCAAACTAATACAGCTCCTCAAACTAATACAGACCCTCAAACTAATACAGCTCCTCAAACTAATACAGCTCCTCAAACTGATACAGCCCCTCAAACTAATACAGCTCCTCAAACTAATACAGCCCCTCAAACTAATACAGCTCCTCAAACTAATACAGCTCCTCAAACTAATACAGCCCCTCAAACTAATACAGCCCCTCAAACTAATACAGCCCCTTCAAACTAATACAGCCCCTCAAACTAATACAGCCCCTCAAACTAATACAGCTCATCAAACTAATTCAGCCCCTCAAACTAATACAGACCCTCAAACTAATATAACCCCTCAAACTAGTAGCCAGTCCCGCCCACAAACTCTCTGGTCCAAAGTCCTGTAATCTTCTTTTCCCACAAACTCACAGTGCATGGCTTCTCACTTGCCAGAAACCATGAGGTCGTTACCAGGCTAGCAAGAACTGATTGTACAGATTATTTGAACAGGTTAACATTGCGAATTCTAAATATATATTCAAAAGTATGGAGTTTATTTCTGTTAAGTTAGTAATGGTCTATTAAATAAAGGCATGGCAGGGCACCTCATTCCCGTGGAATACACATCTTGTCCCATGTGGGAACTCCAGTCCACTTCCCGTGTCCTGGACAACCACATGTGCAGGAAGTGTCGTCAGCTGGAGGAGCTCGAACTCCAGGTTTAGGAGCTTGAGCAGCAACTGGCGTCACTGCGGTGCATCCGTGAGGCTGAGAGCTACGTGGATAGCACGTTTCAGGAGGTGGTCACCCCGCAGCTTAAGAGTGTGCAGGCAGAGAGGGAATGGGTGACCGCCAGACAGACAAGGAGGACCAGGCAGGTGGTGCAGGAGTCTCCTGAGTGCATCTCACTCTCTAACCGGTATTCAGTTCTAAATACTGGATAGGGCGATGGTTCATCTGGCGAGTACAGCCAGAGCCAAGTCCAGAGCACAAAGGGTGGATCAGCTGTACAGTAGGGGTGGGGGGGAGGCGGAGGAGCAAGATCAGGAAAGCAATAGTTTAGGGGATTCAATAGTTAGGGGAATAGACAATCGTTTCTGCGGCCGCAGACGTGACTCCAGGATGGTATGTTTCCTCCCTGGTGGCCAGGGCCAAGGACTGAAGAACATTCTGAGGATGGAGGTGAACAGCCAGAGGTCGTGGTCCATATCGGTACCAACGACATATGTAGAAAGAGGGATGACGACCTGCAGGCAGATTTTAGGGCGCTAGGAAAGAGATTAAAATCAGGACCTCAAAGGTAGTAATCTTCGGATTACTCCCGGTACCTGTGCTGGTGAGTATAGAAATAGTAGGATAGAGCAGATGAATGAGTGGCTGCAGAGATGGTGCATTAGGGAGTGCTTTAGATTCCTGGGACAGGCTCTCGGGGAGGTGGGGCCTGTACAGGCCGGAAAGTTTGCACCTCAACAGGGCCGAAACCAATGGCCTCGACGGGGAGGGGGGTGGGTTGCTCGGAGAGTTGGGGAGGATTTAAACTGATTTGGCAGGGGGTGGGCACCAGGGTGTAGCATTAGAAAGGAGAAATAAGGAGCACAAAGGTTTGGCAGAGACGGATAGCACAAGAGTAATAAAGAATAAGGTCCTATGTGGGGTCAGACTAAGAGAATACAAGACAGGTTTACAGTGCATGTGGGTAAATGCATGAAGTGTGGATAATAAGGTTGGTGAGCTGCAGGCGCAAATAGACACATGGCAATATGTTGTCGTGATGATAATGGAGACATGCTCAAAAAATGGCAGGATTGGGTACCAAATATTCCTGGGGAGAAGGTCATAGTCACAGAGTCATAGATTTATACAGAACAGAAAGAGGCCCTTTGGCCCATCGTGTCCGCGCCAGCCATGAAGCCCTATCTATTCTAATCCCATTTTCCAGCACTTGGTCCTTAGCCTTGTATGCTATGGCATTTCAAGTGCTCATCTAAATGCTTCTTGAATGTTGTGAGGGTTCCTGCCTCTACCACCCTTTCAGGAAGTGAGTTCCAGATTCCAACCACCCTCTGGGTGAAAACGTTTTTCCTCAAATCCCCTCTAAACCTTCTGCCCCTTACATTGAAACTATGCCCCCTGGTTATTGACCCCTCTACTAAGGGGAAAAGATATTTTCTATCTACCGTATCAATGTCCCTCATAATTTTGTACACCTCAATCAGGTTCCCCCCACAGCCTTCTCTGCTCTAAGGAAAACAACCCCAGCCTGTCCAGTTTCTCTTCATAGCTGAAGCGCTCCAGCCCAGGTAACATCCTGGTGAATCTCCTCTGCACCCTTTCAAATGCAATCACATCCTTCCTATAGTGTGGCGACCAGAACTGCACATAGTATTCCAGCTGTGGCCTAACTAGCATTTTGAACAGCACCGTCGTAACATCCCTGCACTTATATTCTATGCCTCGGCGAATGAAGGCAAGTATCCCATATGCCGTTTTAACCACCTTATCTACCTCTCCTGCTGCCTTCAGGGATCTATGTACATGCACACCAAGGTCCCTCTGAACATCCCTCCTTCCTAGGGTCCTAGCATTCATTGTGTATTCACTTCCATGTTAATCTTCCCAAAATGCTCATTTCAAAAACACAGACAACTCATTTCACAAACTCAGAAAGTTCATTTCAGAGACCCAAACAGCACCATTCTCAGATTCAGACAGCTCCATTCACAGATCCAGACAGCTCATTCACAGACACAGATAGCTCCATTCACAGACCCAAACAGCACCATTAACAGACTCAGACAGCTCCATTCACAGACCCAGACAGCTCCATTCACAGACCCAGACAGCTCCATTCACAGACCCAGACAGCTCCATTCACAGACCCAGACAGCTCCATTCACAGACTCAGACAGCTCCATTCACAGACCCAGACAGCTCGATTCACCGACCCAGACAACTCCATTCACAGACTCAGACAGCTCCATTCACAGACCCAGACAGCTCCATTGACGAGAGTTCTTCGACCTGAAACGTTAACTCTGTTTCTCTCTACACGGATTGTGCCTGGCATGCAGAGTTTTCCAGCGTTTTCTGTTGTTAGATTCATTCACAGACACAGACAGTTCCATTCACAGACTCAGACAGCTCCATTCACAGACTCCGAAAGTTCATTTCACAGATCCAGACAGCTCCATTCACAGACACAGACAGATCCATTCACAGACTCAGACAGCTCCATTCACAGACCCAGACAACTCCATTCACAAACACAGACAGCTCCATTTACAGACCCAGACAGCTGCATTTACAGACACTCGCAGCTCCATTCACAGACATAGACAGCTCCATTCACAGACTCAGACAGCTTCTTTCACAGACCCAGACAGCTCCATTCACAGACCGAGTCAGCTCCATTTACAGACTCTGGCAGCTCCATTCACATACTCAGACAGCTCCATTCACAGACCCAGACAGCTCATTCACAGACACAGATAGCTACATTCACAGACTCAGACAGCTCTATTCACAGACCCAGACAGCTCCATTCACAGACCCAGATAACTCCATACACAGACTGAGACAGCTCCATTTACAGACTCTGGCAGCTCCATTCACAGACACAGACAGCTCCATCACAGACTCAAACCGCTGCATTTACAGACGCAAACAGCTCCATTTACATACCCAGACAGCTCCATTTACTGACTCTGACAGCTCAATTCACAGACACATGCAGCTCCATTCACACACCCAGACAACTCATTGCACAGACTCAGTCAGCTCAATTCACAGACCCTGACATCACAATTCACAGACCCAGCCAGCTCCATTCACAGAGACAGACAGCTCCATTCACAGACCCAGATAGCTCCATTCACAGACCCAGACAGCTCTATACACAGACTCAGAAAGCCCACACTCACCTGGCAGGAACCTGATACACTGTGAAATCCCATACACACCTGGCAGGACCCAGATACACTGTGAAACCCCATGGACACCTGGCAGGATCCTGATACACTGTGAAACCCCATACACACCTGGCAGGATCCTGATACACTTTGAAACCCCATACACACCTGGCAGGATCCTGATACACTGTGAAACCCCATACACACTTGGCAGGATCCTGATACACATTGAAACCCCATACACACCTGGCAGGATCCTGATACACTGTGAAACCACATACACACCTGGCAAGATCTGCAACACTGAGACCCCATACACACCTGGCAGGATCCTGATACACTGTGAAACCCCATACACACCTGGCAGGATCCTGATATACTGTGAAACCCCATACACACCTGGCAGGATCCTGATACACTGTGAAACCCCATACACACCTGGCAGGATCCTGATACACTGTGAAACCCAATACACACCTGGCAGGATCCTGATACACTGTGAAACCACATACACACCTGGCAAGATCTGCAACACTGAGACCCCATACACACCTGGCAGGATCCTGATACACTGTGAAACCCCATACACTCCTGGCAGGATCCTGATACACTGTGATACCCCATACACACCTGGCAGGATCCTGATACACTGTGAAACCACATACACACCTGGCAAGATCTGCAACACTGAGACCCCATACACACCTGGCAGGATCCTGATACACTGTGAAACCCCATACACACCTGGCAGGATCCTGATACACTGTGAAACCCCATACACACTTGGCAGGAGCCTGATACACTGTGAAACCCCAAACACACCTGGCAGGATCCTGATACGCTGTGAAAACCCATACACACCTGACAGGCTCCTGATACACTGTGAAACCCCATACACACCTGGCAGGATCCTGATACACTGTGAAACCCCATACACACCTGGCAGGATCCTGATACACTTTGAAACCCCATACACACCTGGCAGGATCCTGATACACTGTGAAACCACATACACACCTGGCAAGATCTGCAACACTGAGACCCCATACACACCTGGCAGGATCCTGATACACTGTGAAACCCCATACACACCTGGCAGGATCCTGATATACTGTGAAACCCCATACACACCTGGCAGGTTCCTGATACACTGTGAAACCCCATACACACCTGGCAGGATCCTGATACACTGTGAAACCCCATACACACCTGGCAGGATCCTGATACACTGTGAAACCACATACACATCTGGCAAGATCTGCAACACTGAGACCCCATACACACCTGGCAGTATCCTGATACACTGTGAAACCCCATACACACCTGGCAGGATCCTGATACACTGTGAAACCCCATACACACCTGGCAAGATCTGCAACACTGAGACCCCATACACAACTGGCAGGATCCTGATACACTGTGAAACCCCATACACACCTGGCAGGATCCTGATACACTGTGAAACCCCAAACACACCTGGCAGGATCCTGATACACTGTGAAACCGCATACACACCTGGCAGGATCCTGATACACTGTGAAACCCCATACACACCTGGCAGGATCCTGATACACTGTGAAACCCCATACACACCTGACAGGATCCTGATACACTGTGAAACCGCATACACACCTGGCAGGATCTGATACACTGTGAAACCCCATACACACCTAGCAGGATCCTGATACACTGTGAAACCGCATACAGACCTGGCAGGATCCTGATTCACTGTGAAACCCCATAGACACCTGGCAGGATCCTGATACACTGTGAAACCGCATACACACCTGGCAGGATCCTGATACACTGTGAAACCCCATACACACCTGGCAGGATCCTGATACACTGTGAAACCCCATACACACCTGGCAAGATCTGCAACACTGAGACCCCATACACACCTGCCAGGATCCTGATACACTGTGAAACCCCATACACACCTGGCAGGATCCTGATACACTGTGAAACCCCAAACACACCTGGCAGGATCCTGATAAACATGTTAAACCGCATACACACCTGGCAGGATCCTGATACAATGTGAAACCCCATACACACCTGCCAGGATCCTGATACATTGTGAAACCCCATACACACCTGCCAGGATCCTGATAAACTGTGAAACCCCATACACACCTGGCAGGATCCTGATACACTGAAACCACGTACACACCTGGCAGGATCATGATACACTGTGAAACCCCATACACATCAGCTACTATTCCAATATACAGTCAATCTTAATACAAACCTTCTATGTGCCACGCAGAATCTCTGGGATCATAAATTGCCATGAGCTGGATAGTCAGGGTTTCCTGCTCCCAGAGAATTCTGTCCCACCATAAAGTGTCGGGAAATAGATGGAGACATGCGTAACAGCAAAATGTTACCGCTTCTCAGCACAAAATAAGATGTCGGAAAGTTGTATTTCCGATCTGAGAAGATGTACTGATGTTCACACAATGGAACATTAATCCTTGTAGAAATGTGAGAAATGTACAATGTTCAGGGGGACAAGGAAGTTATTGGTTATCTTCATAATGTTAGTGAAATCTTCTCTAAGAATAGTCCTTAAATTAAGGAGCTTTTTAACCCAATGTAATGACGAACGGAAACACATTATTAATTTCCCAAATCTTCAGTATAAGAAACTTATACCAAAATGAAAAAAACGGAGTGTAATTATTGGTCGACCAGTTCAAATCGACGGTGAATGTTTTCTGCTCTAACATTACACTGACTGAATTAGGCGGCAATTCTATTTCTAATTCTAATCTGTGATATAACAGATCTGTTATAAAAACATATTCAGTGATTGTATGTGTAAAACAGCTGAAAAATTGTTGGCAATTTCAGATATTCAATGTAACCGGAGAATGATTAGGGACAGGAAAATACCATTCGGGTCAATCAGTCTGTCCCTGTTTGAGAGATGAAGCCAAATAACCCTCCTCACAGAGTATCCACAAAAACACGCTCAATTTTCTCTAGACCCCACTTACAGTGCACTTTAGTGTCCTTCCCTGGTAACTGGTCTCCCCGCTCTATTACCCATTGGGTGATAAAAGTTCCCTGATTCCATTCTTACTTCTGATTTTCAATTGTCTCCGTTATTAATTATTTTTGTACTTGTTTCCTGCACTAATGTTGTGAATTCCATTAAAACATTTCAAACATTTCCGCCAATGGTAGAGCGATGAAAATCGGAGATGCACAAGAGGCCAGAATTGGAGGAGCGCAGAGATCTCTGAGGATGATAGGGCTGGAGGTTACAGAGATAGGGAGGGAAAAGACCATGAAACAATTTAAAAATAAGAATGAGAAATTTAAAACCAAGGCGTTGTTGGATCAGGAGCAAATGTAACTCAGCGAGCGCAGGGGGTGATGGGTGAACGAGACTTGGTGCAATTAGAATATGGGCAGTAGAGTTTTGAATTTGTTCAAGTTTACGGAGGGTACATCGTGGAATGCTGACCAGGAGATCATTGGAACAGTCGAGTCTGGATTTAACAAAGGCATTGATGAGAGTTTCAGCAGCAGATGAGTTGAGGCAGTGGCGGAGATGAGCAATGCTTTGCACGAGGAATCAGGCATTCTTGGTGATGAACAAGCTATCAGGTCGGAACCTCAGTTAAGAGTCAAATAAGCCCCCGATTAGGACTTCTGACCACTTAGTCTGTTTCACACCCAGTTCACACAATACCGCAGCTAACATGCCTACGGTCTGATACAGGAAGAGTGGACCTTCTGACCATTTCGACTCTGTCCCTCTCCCAGTACACACAATGCTCCAGATAACCATCCCACACTCTGATACAATTACAGTGGGACTCCTGGCCGTTCACAGTCTGTCCCTCTCCGAGTGCACACAATCCTTCAGATAACCTTCACACGGTCTGATACAATGACAGTGGGAATCCTGGCCATTCACAGTCTGTCCCTCTCCCAGTACACACAATCCTTCAGATAACCTTCACACGGTCTGATACAATGACAGTGGGACTCCTGGCCAATCATAGTCTATCCCTCTCCCAGTACACACAATCCTTCAAATAACCTTCCCACGGTCTGATACAATGACAGTGGGACTAGTGGCCATTCGCAGTCTGTCCCTCTCCCAGTGCACACAATCCTCCAGATACCCTTCCCACGGTCTGATACAATGACAGGGGGACTAGTGGCCATTCACAGTCTGTCCCTTCCCAGAACACACAATCCTCCAGATAACCTTCCCACGGTCTGATACAATGACAGTGGGACTCCTGGCCATTCACAGTCTGTCCCTCTCCCAGTACACACAATCCTCCAGATAACCTTCCCACGGTCTGATACAATGACAGTGGGACTCCTCGCCATTCACAGTCTGTCCCTCTCCCAGTACACACAATCCTCCAGATAACCATTTCACGGTCTGATACAATGACAGTGGGACTCCTGGCCATTCACAGTCTGTCCCTCTCCCAGTACACACAATCCTCCAGATAATCATCCCACGGTCTGATACAATGACAGTGGGACTAGTGACCATTCACAGTCTGTCCCTCTCCCAGTACACACAACCCTCCAGATAACCATCCCACGGTCTGATACAATGACAGGGGGACTCCTGGCCATTTACAGTCTGTCCCTTTCCCAGTACACACCGTGCTCCAGATAACCTTCCCAAGGTCTGATACAATGACAGTGGGACTCCTGACCATTTACAGTCTGTCCCTCTCCCAGTACACACAGTCCTCCAGTTAACCTTCCCACGGTCTGATACAATGACAGGGGGACTAGTGACCATTCACAGTCTTTCCCACTCCCAGTACACACAATGCTCCAGATAACCATCCCACGGTCTGATACAATGACAGTGGGACCAGTGACAATTCACAGTCTGTCCCTCTCCCAGTACACACAATCCTCCAGATAACCTTCCCACGGTCTGATACAATGAGAGTGGGACTCCTGGCCATTCACAGTCTGTCCCTCTCCCAGTACACACAATCCTCCAGATAACCATCCCACGGTCTGATACAATGACAGTGGGACTAGTGACCATTCACAGTCTGTCCCTCTCCCAGTACACACAACCCTCCAGATAACCATCCCACGGTCTGATACAATGACAGGGGGACTCCTGGCCATTTACAGTCTGTCCCTCTCCCAGTACACACCGTGCTCCAGATAACCTTCCCAAGGTCTGATACAATGACAGTGGGACTCCTGGCCATTCACAGTCTGTCCCTCTCCCAGTACACACAATGCTCCAGATAACCATCCCAAGGTCTGATACAATGACAGTGGGACTCCTGACCATTTACAGTCTGTCCCTCTCCCAGTACACAAAGTCCTCCAGATAACCTTCCCACGGTCTGATACAATGACAGGGGGACTAGTGACCATTCACAGTCTTTCCCACTCCCAGTACACACAATGCTCCAGATAACCATCCCACGGTCTGATACAATGACAGTGGGACTAGTGACCATTCACAGTCTGTCCCTCTCCCAGTACACACAATCCTCCAGATAACCTTCCCACGGTCTGATACAATGAGAGTGGGACTCCTGGCCATTCACAGTCTGTCCCTCTCCAAGTACACACAATCCTCCAGATAACCATCCCACGGTCTGATACAATGACAGGGGGACTAGTGGCCATTCACAGTCTGTCCCTCTCCCAGTACACACAATCCTCCAGATAACCTTCCCACTGTCTGATACAATGAGAGTGGGACTAGTGGCCATTCGCAGTCTGTCCCTCTCCCAGTGCACACAATCCTCCAGATACCCTTCCCACGGTCTGATACAATGACAGGGGGACTAGTGGCCATTCACAGTCTGTCCCTTCCCAGTACACACAATCCTCCAGATAACCTTCCCACGGTCTGATACAATGACAGTGGGACTCCTCGCCATTCACAGTCTGTCCCTCTCCAAGTACACACAATCCTCCAGATAACCTTCCCACGGTCTGATACAATGACAGTGGGTCTCCTGGCCATTCACAGTCTGTCCCTCTCCCAGTACACACAATCCTCCAAATAACCTTCCCACGGTCTGATACAATGACAGTGGGACTAGTGGCCATTCGCAGTCTGTCCCTCTCCCAGTGCACACAATCCTCCAGATACCCTTCCCACGGTCTTTTACAATGACAGGGGGACTAGTGGCCATTCACAGTCTGTCCCTCTCCCAGTACACACAAACCTTCAGATAACCATCCCACGGTCTGATACAATGACAGCGGGACTAGTGGCCATTCACAGTCTGTCCCTCTCCCAGTACACACAATCCTCCAGATAACCTTCCCACGGTCTGATACAATGAGAGTGGGACTCCTGGCCATTCACAGTCTGTCCCTCTCCCAGTACACACAATCCTCCAGATAACCATCCCACGGTCTGATACAATGACAGTGGGACTAGTGACCATTCACAGTCTGTCCCTCTCCCAGTACACACAACCCTCCAGATAACCATCCCACGGTCTGATACAATGACAGGGGGACTCCTGGCCATTTACAGTCTGTCCCTTTCCCAGTACACACCGTGCTCCAGATAACCTTCCCAAGGTCTGATACAATGACAGTGGGACTCCTGACCATTTACAGTCTGTCCCTCTCCCAGTACACACAGTCCTCCAGTTAACCTTCCCACGGTCTGATACAATGACAGGGGGACTAGTGACCATTCACAGTCTTTCCCACTCCCAGTACACACAATGCTCCAGATAACCATCCCACGGTCTGATACAATGACAGTGGGACCAGTGACCATTCACAGTCTGTCCCTCTCCCAGTACACACAATCCTCCAGATAACCTTCCCACGGTCTGATACAATGAGAGTGGGACTCCTGGCCATTCACAGTCTGTCCCTCTCCCAGTACACACAATCCTCCAGATAACCATCCCACGGTCTGATACAATGACAGTGGGACTAGTGACCATTCACAGTCTGTCCCTCTCCCAGTACACACAACCCTCCAGATAACCATCCCACGGTCTGATACAATGACAGGGGGACTCCTGGCCATTTACAGTCTGTCCCTCTCCCAGTACACACCGTGCTCCAGATAACCTTCCCAAGGTCTGATACAATGACAGTGGGACTCCTGGCCATTCACAGTCTGTCCCTCTCCCAGTACACACAATGCTCCAGATAACCATCCCACGGTCTGATACAATGACAGTGGGACTCCTGACCATTTACAGTCTGTCCCTCTTCCAGTACACAAAGTCCTCCAGATAACCTTCCCACGGTCTGATACAATGACAGGGGGACTAGTGACCATTCACAGTCTTTCCCACTCCCAGTACACACAATGCTCCAGATAACCATCCCACGGTCTGATACAATGACAGTGGGACTAGTGACCATTCACAGTCTGTCCCTCTCCCAGTACACACAATCCTCCAGATAACCTTCCCACGGTCTGATACAATGAGAGTGGGACTCCTGGCCATTCACAGTCTGTCCCTCTCCAAGTACACACAATCCTCCAGATAACCATCCCACGGTCTGATACAATGACAGGGGGACTAGTGGCCATTCACAGTCTGTCCCTCTCCCAGTACACACAATCCTCCAGATAACCATCCCACTGTCTGATACAATGACAGGGGGACGAGTGGCCATTCACGGTCTGTCCCTCTCCAGGTGCACACAATCATCCAGATAACCATCCCACGGTCTAATACTATGACTGTGGGACTATTGACCATTCACAATCTGTCCCTCTCCCAGTACACACAATGCTCCAGATAACCTTCCCACGGTCTGATACAATGACAGGGGAACTGGTGACCATTCACAGTCTGTCCCTCTCCCAGTGCACACAATGCTCCAGATCACCATCCCACGGTCAGATACAATGACAGTGGGACTCCTGGCCATTCACAGTCTGTCCCTCTCCAGTACACACAATCCTCCTGATAACCTTCCCATGGTCTGATACAATGACAGTGGGACTCCTGGCCATTCACAGTCTGTCCCTCTCCCAGTACACACAATCGTCCAGATAACCATCCCACGGTCTGATTCAGTGACAGTGGGACTAGTGGCCATTCACAGTCTGTCCCTCTCCCAGTACACACAATCCTCCAGATAACCTTCCCACGGTCTGATACAATGAGAGTGGGACTCCTGGCCATTCACAGTCTGTCCCTCTCCCAGTACACACAATCCTCCAGTTAACCATCCCACGGTCTGATACAATAACAGGGGAATCCTGGCCATTCACAGTCTGTCCCTCTCCCAGTACACACAGTGCTCCAGATAACCATCCCACGGTCTGATACAATGACAGTGGGGCTCCTGGCCATTCCCTGTCTGTCCGTATCCTTCTCGCGTCTTCTAGCTGCTCCCTTTGAAGAATGATCAATGAGATCCACTACTGTTGTATAACCAGGTTCTTGAGTGGATTTGTAATGAGATATCTACAGTATAATGCAGCGCTGATGGTATTAACTATCAGAGGGGAAATATCACTCTCATAGAAATCTCCATGTTCAGTGAATGTTAGAATCAAGTGAGAATTTGAAACATTTTTTAGCCATTGTTCACTTTCCAGCAAGGTTTCCATTAATTGAGTTTTAATTTTTGCCTTCATCTCTTTTGAAGCTGTGAATTAAATATTGCAATATTTTACTGAATAGTGAAATGGTATTGAGAATTTCTTTCATGTCAATACAACTAACATTGAGAACCACTTTCTGTCTCTTCTAATTGAAGATGTTCAACAGAAACACAAGGAAACACTCCGGGTAGAAACTGAAACACTGAGAGTGAACACTATCCTAATAAAGGAGATGGTTAAGATTTTCCAGCTGGTTGATCGATACGCTGAGCTAACGGTCATTTCTACTGTTCGAGATCGGACACTTGTAGAACATGAACTCTGGCAAGAGGCCAAGACCATGAAGAGTGGAGAAAGCAACATCTCCAGGGAGAGCTGGAAAAAATCCGAACTGATCAATTGTTCCACAGCAGTTTTTCCCGGAGAGAATCCAAATCTGGGAGTTCAGGACCAGTGAGCGGAGTCCCGGGGATTGGATAAACAACAATGGTACAAAAATTGTTCATGACTGGGCCACTGGGTGAATATACCCACACTTTCAATTTGTTTTCTGCTTTAAATTCCGGGATTTGAACGCAATTAACGGTAAAATAAACCTGAGGAATCTGATCCTCTTTTTCTTTCCTTACTTGGGGAATGTTCTTGGAGAGCTCTGGAAGATCCCAGAGGGATTGTTGTTTATATTCGATGGTCTGGATGAATTCAAGGACAGTATCGATTTTGCTGACTATCGGAGAAATACAGAACCTCAGCACATGTGCACAGATCCCGAATGCCGATGTAAAGTGTCTGACATTGTGTACAGTTTAATACAGCACAAGCTGCTCCCAGGATGTTCAGTGCTAGTGACCAGCCGCCCCACTGCATTACATTTATTGGAAAAGGCTGAGATCAGTGTCTGGGCTGAAATCCTGGGATGTTTTGGTGAGGAACGGAAGGAATATTTTAACAAGTTTTTTGAAGATCAGACGGTGGCAGCAGCTGTTTTTAAACACGTGGAAGAGAACGAGATAATGTACACTATGTGCTACAACCCTTCCTACTGCTGGATCCTCGGTCTGTCACTGGGTCCCTTCTTTACACAAAGAGACAGGAATCAGCAACGAGTTCCCAAGACCATCACTCAACTATATTCCTACTATATTTACAACATTCTGAAAAACCATGGCCGAGAGATTGAAAGCCCCCGTGATGTGTTACTGAAGCTTGGTGAGATGGCCTTCACAGGAGTCTCCGAGAAGAAGATTGTGTTTGGAAATTGAGATTTGATCAAGTACAATCTGCAACCTTCCCAGTTCCTGTCTGGGTTCATGATGGAACTTTTAGAGCGAGATGAATCTGCCCAGAGCGTGGTGTACACATTCCCGCACCTCACCATCCAAGAGTTTGTAGCCGCACTCGCACAATTCCTGACTCCAGATCCCGGGACATCTTGAAACTCCTCAGAGAATCCCACAGCAAGGAAGATGGGCGATTTGAGATATTTCTCCGTTTTGTTGCTGGTCTCTCCTCTCCACAGTCAGCTCGGACCCTGGAGGAGTTTCTGGGTCCATTTCTTCATCAAACCACCTGCCGAGTGATTGACTGGGTGAAGGAGAATGTTGAAGGACAGATTGGAAACACAGAGAGTGAAACTGATCAAAGGAACCTCCTGAACACATTCCACTACCTGTTTGAGTCTCAGAATAAAGGACTGGCTCGGACCACAGTGGGATCAGTGGAATCACTTACATTTCGTGGATTGACATTGACCCCGATTGACTGTGCGGTCCTGTCTCACGTCTTTGGACTCTGTGATACAATAAAATAACTCGATCTAGGAGACTGCAACATTCAGTGTGAGGGACTCCAGCGGCTGGGACCCGTGCTGCACAAATGCCGGGAGCTGAGGTAACTGTTTATTTGTCAAACTGTTGGGCGAATTGTAGAACAGTCACGGATTGTGTTGTTGCTCCGTAATGTAGGGTAACAAACAGTTCAGTTAAACCAGAGAGAAGCAGATTCAACACCAATATGACCATTAAGAAGAGGATCAGTTAGTAATTCCCTAAGGACTGGAGAATCTAAAATGGATCCTTGTGAACAAGTAGGGATTTTACAGTCTTTATCGGATCAGCAAATACAGATCACTGAGAGTCTGATAATGTAATTAAAATAAATCATATTTAATAAAGGTGGACAGCGGAATGTAAACATAACATATAATCCGGCAGTAAAGATAAAATTAATTTAAAATGTTTTCCACATCCACCATTTCAACTAGAAACAGGAGAGAAACCCGAATTTAAATCACTAACAGTTCGATATTTACTCCAATACCGTGCAGGGTGTGTCTTGTCGAGGGGTTAGTTTCCTGGATTGGGAATATTGGAGAATCGGGAATTCGTTCAGCTGTAAATGTTTACAATTATTCACAGTCGTGAACATTGAGTAAAGATTGATATTCAGGATCTTAAACCTGCCGGTGAAAAGGTTCCAATCTAACCGTAGTACAGACACACACCGGCCAGCGGTGGGGCCTCGCACACAGCGGGCGGCTCCTGGGTAAACCGGGGGCAGTGAACTCGGGAATTCCCCATAATCCGCCCCCTGTGTATCAGGCCCCGCTCGGAGAGGGAACTTCCGAAAATTCCCCCAAAACTGTCGGGCCAGTAACACCTGAAATAAATGTAGAGCCAGTTTAATGGGAATAAAGTGAGAGACTCCCCTCCCCTATAAACTAGGAACACAGGGACATTTAAAACTTGTAACGGGACAGAATAAACTCTATTGCTGCTATTGACAAACATTCACTATAAGCCCGCTGATTCCCACAGCTACCTGGAATACACTTCCTCCCACCCCGCTTCCTGTAAGGACGCTGGTCCATTCGCCCAGTTTTTCTGACGATGCCACGTTCCATACTAGTGCTTCCGACATGTCTTCCTTTTCCCTCAACCGAGGATTCCACGCTACCATGGTTGACACGGCTTTTGACCGTGTTCATTCTATTTCCCGCACTTCTGCTCTCACCCCTTCCCCTCCAACCCGGAACCACGATAGGGTTCCCCTTGTCCTCACGTTTCACCCCACCAGCCTCCACATTCAACGGATCATCTTCCGCCATTTCCGCCACCTCCAGCGTGCTCCCACCACCAAACACATCTTCTCCTCACCTCCCCTTTCAGCATTCCACAGGGATCGCTCCCTCCGCGACACCCTGGTCCACTCCTCAATCATCCCCAACACACCTTCCCCTTCCCACAGCACCTTCCCATGCAAGCACAGGAGATGCTACACCTGCCCTTTTACCTCTTCCCTTCCCACTGTCCAGGGCCACAAACACTCCTTCCAGCTGAAACAGCGATTTACTTGTACTTCTTGCAATTTAGTATACTGTATTCGCTGCTCACGATGCGGTCTCCTCTACATTGGGGAGACCAAACGCAGATTGGGTGACCGCTTTGCGGAACACCTCCGCTCAGTCCGTAAGGGTGACCCCGAGCTTCTGGTCACCTATTGCTTTAATTCTCCGCTCCACTCCCACTCTGATCTCTCCATTCTCGGCCTCTTACACTCTTCCAACAAAGTACAACATTAGATCGAGGAACAGACCTCATCTTTCAATTAGGCACTTTACAACCTTCTGGACTCAACATCGAGTTCAACAATTTCAGACTATAAACTCGGCCCCTATTTTATTTTTTCATTATTTTTTCCTTTTCCCTTTTCTCTCTCTCGCATGACAGCTGTTGATGACTTTGCCATTGCCATTCACACCTTATCTAGATTCATCTTTTGTTTCTTAACTTGTCCCATTACCAGCTCCTTTTGCTTGAACCATCATCCCTTTTGTCTTTTAATCTCTCCTGTCTTCCACCCTCTCACAGACCTTCCCTTTTGTTCTTTCCTCCGCTCCCCCCACCTTTCCCGGCCCCGACACTTGCTTAAAAACCTTTTACATCTCTAACTTTTTCCAGTTCTGACCAAGGGTCCTCGACCTGAAACATTAACTCTATTTCTCTCTCTCTAGATGCTGCCTGACCTGCTGGGTATTTCCAGCATTTCCTGTTTTTATTTCAGCATAAATTCTCCGTGTTATATAAAATCCTGGGGGACTGATTTTACATCAGCAGTTAGCGTTTCACAATATAACTCACCCCGAGATATTATACAGATTAATATAATGCACAGACTATAAAGTACAGGGAATCACCGTTTTATCATTTAATTCCGGGAAAATCGAACCATTCCCATAAAATCCGGGATTTAAGGAGCAGCAGAAATGAGACAAGTTTCTCCAAACATGACGAGGCCGGTCAGTGAGCTCCAGGAAGATAATTCTGATCATCAGGGAATGAGCCCGGACTGAGGAACACCCGACCCCGACCCGACCCGCCACCGAACCCAGCCCTAACCGACCCGACCAGAGCCCGGCCCCACCCGACCCGACCAGACCCCGGCCCCACCCGATCCCGACCCCACCCGACACCGACGGGGGGGAAACTGGGTTATTAATTTCCTGAAATACTTTCAGTGATTGCTGTAATATCCGAGAGAGAAAAATATATCAGATCCGGGCTTTGATTCAGTTTGTTTTTCTCTCTCGGTAGTGGGGAAAATTCTAGAGTCCATTATAAAGGATGTAATAGCTTAGCATTTGAAAAACAGTGACAGGATCGGACAAAGTCAACATGGATTTACAAAAGGTAAATCGTGCTTGACTAATCTACTGGAATTTTTTGAGGATGTAATTGGGAAAATAGATAAGGGAGAATCAGTGGATGTGGTGTATATGGACTTTCAAAAGGCTTTCGATAAGGTCCCGCATAAGAGATTAGAGGGTAAAGTTAAGGCACATGCGATTGGGGGCAAGGTATTGACTTGGATAGAGAACTGGTTGGCGGACAGAAAGCAGAGAGTAGGAATTAATGGGTCTTTTTCCGAGTGGCAAGCAGTGACTAGTGGGGTACCGCAGGGATCGGTCCTTGGAACCCAGCTATTCACAATATACATTAATGATCTAGATAAGGGAATTAAATGTAATATCTCCAAGTTTGCAGATGACACAATGCTGGGTGGGAGTGTGTGCAGCGAGGAGGATAGCGAGAAACTCCAGGATGATCTGGACAGGTTGGGTGAGTGGGCAGAAGCGTGGCAGATGCAATATAACGTGGATAAGTGCGAGTTTATCCACTTGGGTGTCAAAAACAGAAAGGCAGACTATTAACTGAATGGCAATAGATTGGCAGAAGGGGAAGTGCAACGAGACCTGGTTGTCCTTGTGCACCAGTCGCTGAAAGTAAGCATGCAGGTGCAGCAGGCGGTGAAGAAGGCAAATGGTATGTTGGCCTTCATAGCGAAAGGGTTTGAGTATAGGAACATAGATGTCCTGCTGCAGTTGTACAGGGCCTTGGTGAGACCACACCTTGAGTACTGTGTGCAGTTTTGGTCGTCTTATCTGAGGAACGATGTTCTTGCCATGGAAGGAGTTCAGCGAAGATTCACAAGGCTGATACCTGGGATGGCAGGAATGACATATGAGGAGAGATTGGGTCGATTGGGCTTATACTCACTGGAGTATAGAAGAATGAGAGGGGATCTCATCGAAACATATAAAATTCTGACAGTTCTGGACAAACTAGATGCAGGAAGAATGTTTCCGATGGTCGGAGAGTCCAGAAACAGGGGTCATAATCTACGGATAACGGGTAAACCATTTAGGACAGAAATGAGGAGGAATTTCTTCACCCAGAGAGTGGTGAACCTGTGGAATTCTCTACCACAGAAGGTAGTTGAGGCGAAGTCATTAAATATATTCAAGGATGAGTTAGATATATTTGTTAAAGCTAAAGGTATCAAGGGATATGGGGAGAAGGCAGGTACAGGGTACTGAGTTTAGATGATCAGCCATGATCTCATCGAATGGCGGAGCAGGCTCGAGGGGCCGAATGGCCTACTCCTGCTCCTATCTTCTATGTTTCTATGTTTAGACAGAGTCAGAATAAACTGAGAGAATCAGGAGTGAAACTACTGTCTGTGGCTCTGAGGAACCCGGACTGTAAAATACAGACACTGCGGTAAGTACCAGACTGTGTGAGATTGTGTTTATAATAACTGGATGTCTGACACTGAACATTATTATTAGTATCAGTAACAGTGTTATTAATAAACTCTGGGGATTGACTCTGATTCCTGTTATTTCTCTCTCTGATCTCCAGTCTGGGTGATGTCGGTCTCACAGATTCTTGTACCGAGGATCTCGCCTCCGCTCTCAGTACAATCTGCTCACTGACGGAGCTGGACCTGGAATCAAACTCCTTCACAGACCGATCTGTCCCCGCTCTCCGTCGCCTCACACTGACCTGCCGGAGTCTGGAGCAGATCGAGTGAGTGTTTGTGTTAATGTTTAATGTAATAAATAAAATATCGGTGTGATTCAGTCACTGTGGGTAATATTGGTCTAATTATTATTGAAATATTAACCCCAGTCTCGCGGTTATTTACACTGATGTTCAATCTGTTTGTTTCCTGTTTAATCTTTAATCTGTTTCAGGCTGTGGGACAATCGGTTCAGTTCAGACGGAGCGAGACTCCTGAGGGCGCTGCAGGGAGCAAGACCCGGATTGATTGTGCCCATTAATGGAATTTAATTTAATTTAAGGGTTTCCCGCTCGAGCTGAACGCGTCATCTCCCATTGTGAGGTCAGAGGCCCAGCCACAGGGTCACGTGACTCAGCCGCTCCCAGGCTGCACCCCTTTCAAAATGTATGTGAGAGTTTCTGCAAATTGCAGAGTCTGTCTGAGTGTGTCTGCATGTGAGTGAGTGTGAGTTTCTGCAAATTGCAAGGTCTGTCTGAGTGTGTCTGCATGTGTGTGAGTGTGAGTTTCTGCAAATTGCAGGGTCTGTCTGAGTGGGTCTGTATGTCATTTTGGTTTTAACATTCCAACTCGGCAGTCATCCCTCTGCAGGCTCGCCAGGCTGTGAGTTTGTGTGTGATACGGCTGGCTGGCAGACAGTGAGAGAAATCAAGACAACATGCAGAATAAATTACTGAAAACCGTCTGTTTGCTTTTAAACTCACAAACAAAGCAGAGCTATAAAATAAATCAACTTTCTTTCATTGCTGACAGTGATTTGTGGCAATTTTGCAGGCTGGCTGTGTGAGAGAGAGAGAGAGAGAGACAGCAAAAGCTGGTGTGTATGCAGGGCTTGTCTGTGTTCAAGTTATCTGCCGTGTGCATTGGTACAACATCTCATGTCTGAAAACAACAGAAAGTATATACCATTAGATCATACTGATTTAATTCCAGACTGCATTATGGTGGGATCTTACTTTGTCTTTCTTTCAAGAATTTTGTAAAAAGCAAATCTACATATATAATTCAAGCCATTTGATATTTTTCTGGACTGGACTTTATTGGGGAATGTTTGTGAAGTGTTTCATGGCATATCCTGCTGTGGGATCTTACTCTCCCCTTCAGCCCAACCCAAACAAGACAAGACATTAGTTAAAATAAAACTATGTATTATATTTTTTAAATTATTTTCAGGATAATCAATTTGATTTTTTTCTGGACTGGGCTTTATTGGGGAATTACTTGGGATGTTTTCAGACCAAAAGCTGCTGTGCGATCTTTCCATTCATTTTATTACACTCCAGGCAAACCACAGACAGACAGACATTTAGTTAACAGAATTATTAATATTTATTCCTGATTGTATTTACTTCTTTTCACCCTCCCGGGCTTTAATTTCCTCTCGGGGACACGAATTTCTGGAACCTCGGCTTCACTTTTTCCTGTTTGATTGTCCTCATCAAACATGGACGCAGAGCGAGGAAGGGACATCATCAAAAATTGACACTTCCAGGCTCCACATCTTTCAAAATGGATGTGTGTGTGTATGAGCGTGTGTGTCTGCAAATTGCAGAGTCTGTGTGAGTGTGTGTGTGTCATGTTACTGTAAACATTCATTCAATGTGGGTGGGAGGGAGACTGTGTGAGTGACAGACAGACAGTCTGTGTGTGAGAGAGAGAGACATGTAATCAAAAGGCAAGTAGCAGAATAGAAAGCCTGTTTCTGTGGGCCACAAAGTGAAATGATAAGATGCTGAAAAGTGTCTTTTTTTGGTTTTAATCTTCCAACACGGCAGTCATCCCTCTGCAGGCTGCCAGGCTGTGAGTGTGTGTGTGAGAGAGAGAGAGAGCGGGCAAAAGCTGGTGTTTGTGTGAGATGTGGTCTGCTGTCTTATTAGCTGCTGTTGTATTAAACCTTATTGATTTCATTCTGGCCTGGTCCACATGTAATGCTGTTGTGTATCACTTTATTGCAATTAATTTCACTTCACTTCACTTCAAGACAGACAGACAGTCAGTGAGATACTGAAAAATGTCTTTGTGGACTGTCTGACAATAAAAGCTGCTCTGGTATTTTTGCATTCTTTTTATTCCACGCTACTCAAATTAAGACTAGGCAGGCTGGCAGGCAGTGAGAGAGACACATGAAATCAAGACGACATGCAGAATAGAAATAAAAACTGGAAATACTCAGTAGGTTGGGCAGCATCAGTGGAGAGACAGGGAAACAGAGTAAATGTTTCAGCTCGATGACCTTTCGTCAGAACCTTGCCAGAATCTGACAAAAGGTAATCGAGCTGAAACATTAACTCTGTTTCTCTCTCTCTCCACAGATGCTGCCTGACCTGCTGAGTATTTCCAACATTTTCTGTTTTTATTTCAGATTTCCCACATCCACAGCATTTGCTTTTGATGCAGAATAGAAAGCCTGCTGCTGTAGGCCGCAAACTGAAAAGATAAAATACTGAAAACTGTCAAACAGAGCAGAGCTATGAAAGAAATCCACTTTCATTCATTGCTGTCAGTGATTTGTGGCAATTTTAAGGCTGGCCTGTGTGTGTGTGTGAGAGAGAGAGACAGACAGAGAGACAGACAGAGAGAGAGACCAACAACTGGTGTGTATTCAGGGCTTGTCTGTGTTCAAGTTATCTGCCATGTGCATTGGTACTGCATCTCATGTCTGAAAACAACAGGAAGTTTACTCCATTTTATCATATTGATTTAGAACATAGAACATAGAACAGTACAGCACTTTACAGGCCCTTCGGCCCTCGATGTTGTGCCGAGCATTGTCCAAAACCAAGATCAAGCTATCCCACTCCCTATCATTCTGGTGTGCTCCATGTGATTATCCAATAACAGCTTGAAAGTTCCTAAAGTGTCCGACTCCACTGTCACAGCAGGCAGTCCATTCCACACCCCAAGCACTCTCTGAGTAAAGAATCTACCTCGGACATCCCTTCTATATCTCCCCCCATGCACCTTATATTTATGCCCCCTTGTAACAGCTACATCCACCCGAGGAAATAGTCTCTGAACATCCACTTTATCTATCCCCTCATCATCTTATAAACCTCTATTAAGTCGCCTCTCATCCTCCTCCGCCCTAAAGAGAAAAGCCCTTGCTCCCTCAATCTTTCCTCATAAGACCTCCCCCCAAACCAGGCAGCATCCTGGTAAATCTCCTTTGCACTCTTTCCAATGCTTCCACGTCCTTCCTAAAGTGAGGTGACCAGAACTGCACACAATATTCCAAATGTGGTCTCACCAAGGTCCTGTACAGTTGCAGCATAACCTCACGGTTCTTAAACTCAAACCCCTTGTTAATAAACGCTAACACACTATAGGCCTTCTTTACTGCTCTATCCCTTTGCGTGGCAACCTTCAGAGATCTGTGAATATGAACCCCCAGATCCCTCTGTTCCTCCACGTTCCTCAGAATCCTGCCGCTGACCCTGTAATCCTTATTCAAATTTGCCCTACCAAAATGAATCACCTTGCACTTATTAGGGTTAAATTCCATCTGCCATTTTTCGGCCCAGCTCTGCATCCTATCAATGTCTCTTTGCAGCCTACAACAGCCCTCCATCTCATCCACTACTCCACCAATCTTGGTGTCATCAGCAAATTTACTGATCCACCCTTCAGTCCACTCCTCCAAGTCATTGATAAAAATCACAAACAGCAGAGGACCCAGCACCGACCCCTGTGGCACACCGCTGGTAACTGGTCTCCAGTCCGAAAATTTTCCATCCACCACCACACTCTGCCTTCTATGAGATAGCCAGTTACTTATCCAATCGGCCAAATTTCCCTCTATCCCACAACTCCCTACTTTCTTCATGAGCCGACCATGGGGAACCTTATCAAACGCCTTAATAAAATCCATGTATACGACATCAACTGCTCTACCTTCATCTACACACTTAGTTTCATCCTCAAAGAATTCAATCAAATTTGTTAGGCAAGACTTACCCTTCACGAATCCGTGTTGACTATCCCGGATTAAGTTGCATCTTTCCAAATGGTCATAAATCCTATCCCTCAGGACCTTCTTCATTATCTTACCAACCACCGAAGTAAGACTAACCGGCCTATGATTACCAGGGTCATTCCTATTTCCTTTCTTGAAGAGAGGAACAACATTCGCCACTCTCCAGTCCTCTGCCACCATCCCCGTGGACAGTGAGGACCCAAAGATCAAAGCCAAAGGCTGAACTGGACCTGTCCACACTGAATAAGTGTGCTGAACTGGACCTGTCCACACTGAATGTAACTGTGCTGTACTGGACTTTTCCACACTGAATGTAAGTGTGCTGAACTGGACCTGTACATACTGAATGTAACTGTGCTGTACTGGACTTTTCCACGCTGAATGTAACCGTGCTGTAATGGACCAGTCCACACTGAATGTAACTGTGCTGTACTGGACCTGTTCACTCTGAATGTAACTGTGCTGTACTTGACCTGTGCACACTGAATGTAACCGTGCTGTAATGGACCAGTCCACACTGAATGTAACTGTGCTGTACTGGACCTGTGCACATTGAATGCAAGTGCGCTGAACTGGACCTGTCCACACTGAATGTAACCGTGATGTACTGGACCTGTCAACACTGCATTTAAGTGTGCTGAACTGGACCTGTCCACACTGAATGCAATTGTGCTGAACTGGACCTGTCCACACTGAATGTAACTGTGCTGACTGGACCTGTCCACACTGAATGTAACTGTGCTGTACTGGACCTGTACACACTGAATGTAACTGTGCTGTTCTGGATCTGTACACACTGAATGTAAGTGTGCTGTACTGGACCTGTCCACACTGAATGTAACGTTGCTGTGCTGGTCCTGTCCACACTGAATGTAATTGTGCTGAACTGGACCTTTCCAAACTGAATGTAACCGTGCTGTACTGACCATGCCGACACCGAACGTAACTGTGCTACACTGGACCTGTCCACACTTTATTTAACTGTGCTGAACTGGCCCTGTCCTCGCCGACTGTTACTTTGCTGAATTGGACCTGTCCACACTGAATGTATATGTGCTGGACTGGAACTGTGCTCATTGAATTTTACTGTGCTTACTGGACCTGTACACACTGAATGTAAGTGCGCTGAACTGGACCTGTCCACAGTGAATGTAACTTTGTTGTACTGGACATGTACTCACTGAATGGAACTGAACTGTACTGGACCTATGCACACTGAACGTAACTGTGCTATACTGGACCTGTCCACACTGAATGTAACTGTGCTGTGCTGGACCTGTCCACACTGAATGTAACTGTGCTGTGATGGACCTGTACACAATGAATGTAACTTTGCTGTACTGGACCTGTACATACTGAACGTAACTGTGCTGTATTGGACCAGTCCAACTGAATGTAACGTTGCTGAACTGGATCTGTCCACAGTGAATGTAAGTGTGCTGTACTGGACCTGTACACACTGAATGTAACTGTGCTGTTCTGGATCTGCGCACACTGAATGTAAGTGTGCTGAACTGGACCTGTCCACACTGAATGTAATTGTGCTGAACTGGTCCATTCCAAACGGAATGTATCCGTGCTGAACTGAACATGCCGACACCGAACGTAACTGTGCTACACTGGCGGCGGTGGCTAAAAAAGCCATTAATTGGTCCAGGCAGCGGGCGGTCGAGGGGGCCGTTCGGCACGATTGCCTGCCTCTCTTTCGCGGCCATGTTCGCGCCCGGGTGGCCCTGGAGATGGAGCACGTGGTGTCCGCCGGCACGCTTGAGTTTTTCCGCGACCGGTGGGCGCACGGGGACTGGAGTGCATCGTCACCCCGGGCTACCAAATTTTAATTTAATTTGTTAAGTTTCATTTAAAGTTTTATTGATTTACAGTTATTTGATTGGTACCCATCAAAAGAGTACACTGGCGGCGGACCTGGGCGAGAAGTGAGTGGAGCAGCGAGGCTATAAAGCCTGCGGTATCCAGGTAGGCCCCTCTTTTACAGCGGCGGACTTGGGCGGGAAGTGAGTGGAGCAGCGAGGCTATAAAGCCTGCGGTATCCAGGTAGGCCCCTCTTTTACATCGGCGGACCTGGGCGAGAAGTGAGTGGAGCAGCGAGGCTATAAAGCCTGCGGTATCCAGGTAGGCCCCTCTTTTACAGCGGCGGACCTGGGCGAGAAGTGAGTGGAGCAGCGAGGCTATAAAGCCTGCGGTATCCAGGTAGGCCCCTCTTTTACAGCGGCGGACTTGGGCGGGAAGTGAGTGGAGCAGCGAGGCTATAAAGCCTGCGGTATCCAGGTAGGCCCCTCTTTTACATCGGCGGACCTGGGCGAGAAGTGAGTGGAGCAGAGAGGTTATAAAGCCTGCGGTATCCAGGTAGGCCCTCTTTTACAGCGGCGGACCTGGGCGAGAAGTGAGTGGAGCAGCGAGGCTATAAAGCCTGCGGTATCCAGGTAGGCCCCTCTTTTACAGCGGCGGATCTGGGCGTGAAGTGAGTGGAGCAGCGAGGCTATAAAGCCTGCGGTATCCAGGGAGGCCCCTCTTTTACAGCGGCGGACTTGGGCGGGAAGTGAGTGGAGCAGCGAGGCTATAAAGCCTGCGGTATCCAGGTAGGCCCCTCTTTTACAGCGGCGGACTTGGCCGGGAAGTGAGTTGAGCAGCGAGGCTATAAAGCCTGCGGTATCCAGGTAGGTCCCTCTTTTACAGCGGCGGACTTGGCGGGAAGTGAGTGGAGCAGCGAGGCTATAAAGCCTGCGGTGTCCAGGTAGGCCCCTCTTTTACAGCGGCGGACCTGGGCGAGAAGTGAGTGGAGCAGCGAGGCTATAAAGCCTGCGGTATCCAGGTAGGCCCCTCTTTTACAGCGGCGGACTTGGGCGGGAAGTGAGTGGAGCAGCGAGGCTATAAAGCCTGCGGTATCCAGGTAGGCCCCTCTTTTACAGCGGCGGACTTGGGCGGGAAGTGAGTGGAGCAGCGAGGCTATAAAGCCTGCGGTGTCCAGGTAGGCCCCTCTTTTACAGCGGCGGATCTGGGCGAGAAGTGAGTGGAGCAGCGAGGCTATAAAGCCTGCGGTATCCAGGTAGGCCCCTCTTTTACTGCGGCGGACCTGGGCGGGAAGTGAGTGGAGCAGCGAGTCTATAAAGCCTGCGGTATCCAGGTAGGCCCCTCTTTTACAGCGGCGGACTCGGGCGGGAAGTGAGTGGAGCAGCGAGGCTATAAAGCCTGCGGTGTCCAGGTAGGCCCCACTTTTACAGCGGCGGACCGGGGCGAGAAGTGATTGGAGCAGCGAGGCTATAAAGCCTGCGGTATCCAGGTAGGCCCCTCTTTTACAGCGGCGGACTTGGGCGGGAAGTGAGTGGAGCAGCGAGGCTCTTAAGCCTGCGGTGTCCAGGTAGGCCCCTCTTTTCCAGCGGCGGACCTGGGCGAGAAGTGGGTGGAGCAGCGAGGCTATAAAGCCTGCGGTATCCAGGTCGGCCCTTCTTTTACAGGGTGATTGCTTTAATAGTGCGGGTCGCAGTGGTTGCTGGGTAAGTGTTTTTTTTACCTGGATATAAGTTGGGCGGTTTCTAAACCCGAGACACTACACTTGTAGTGTCCCCCACCCTTCCACCTCCTCTAAACCTAAAGGGGGTGAGTGTATATCAGGAGTCCCGGTGAGTATTTAAACTCACTTTTGCGGGCTTTTGTTTACAGAGGCTGGTGTCGGGAGCGGAGAGAGCCGAAGCCTGGTGAGTATCTAAACTCACTTTCGCGGGCTTTTGTTTGCAGAGGTTTACCAATCTCAGACCGGCGGCGGCATTCCAGAGCCACGTCACGATTCAGAACGTGACGTGGGCAGGAGGGAGCGGCTGATTGGGTGAGTATGGCAGGTTAGTATTTATACTACTTTAAAGTTTGATAATTAAGGTTCATAGTTTATAAAACTTCGAAGATCTTAATTTTGTGATTATAATTTCTAGTGCTAGTAACCAAGGGCCCTTGAGTAATTCATTTAATTAAGTGAAATTGGTGGTATTGATCTGATTTAATTAAAGTTCAATTAATTAAAGGGTAATTCTTGGCAGGACAGCCCAGCCCGTGTTATGCTCCTCCTGCTCTGTGGGAATTCAGGGACCCTTCTGGTGTCTCTGACGACCATGTGTGCGGGAGGTGTATCCAGCTGCAGCTACTAACAGACCGCATTGCGGCGCTGGAGCTGCGGCTGGATGCATATTGGAGCATTCGCGATGCTGAGAACCTCGTGGATAGCACGTTTAGAGAGTTGGTCACACTGCAGGTGAAGTTTGTACAGGCAGGAAGGGAATGGGTGACCACCAGGCAGAGTAGGAGGTGAAGACAGGTAGTGCAGGGGTCCCCTGTGGCCATTCCCTTCTCAAACAGATATACCGCTTTGGATACTGTTGGGGGGGATGACTTAACAGGGGAAGGCAGCAGCAGCCAAGCTTCCTGGCACCATGGGCGGCTCTGCTGCACAGGCTGGGAGGAAAAAGAGCGGAAGAGCTATAGTGATAGGGGACTCAATTGTAAGGGGAATAGATAGGCGTTTCTGCGGCCGCAACCGAGACTCCAGGATGGTGTGTTGCTTCCCTGGTGCAAGGGTCAAGGATGTCTCGGAGCGGTTAAAGAACATTTTGGAGGGGGAGGGCGAACAGCCAGTTGTCGTGGTGCACATAGGCACCAACGATATAGGTAAAAAACGGGATGAGGTCCAAAAAGCAGAATATAGGGAGTTAGGAAGTAAATTAAAAAATAGGACCTCAAAGGTAGTAATCACAGGATTGCTACCAGTGCCACGTGCTAGTCAGAGTAGAAATAGGAGGATATTTCAAATGAATATGTGGCTAGAGGAATGGTGCAAGGGGGAGGGATTCAAATTCCTGGGACATTGGAACCGGTTCTGGGGGAGGTGGGAATAGTACAAACCGGACGGTCTGCACCTGGGTAGGGCCGGAACGCTGTCCTAGGGGGAGTGTTTGCTAGTGCTGTTGGGGAGGATTTAAACTAATGTGGCAGGGAGTTGGGAACCTGAGCAGGGAGACAGAGGAATGCATGTCAGGAAGGGACAGGGGGTATGGAGTAAAAGGTAAAGTGTTAAATAAGGAACAAGCAGGAAGTAAGTGTCACAAAACACATTTGAAAGTTCTTTATCTGAATGCACGTAGCATTCATAACAAAATGGACGAGTTAACGGCACAAATAACTATGTATGGGTATGAACTTGTGGCCATTACAGAAACATGGCTGCAGGGTGACAACGTCTGGGAATTAAATATGCCAGGGTATTTAACAATCAGGAAGGACAGGAAGGAAGGGGAGGGGGGTGGCTATGTTAATAAAGGAAGGAATCACTGTAATACAGAGAAATGATATTGGGTCAAAAGATCAGGATAATGAAACAGTTTGGGTAGAGATAAGGAATAATAAGGGGAAAAAAACACTGGTGGGCGTAATATATAGGCCTCCTAATAGTTGCAACTCTGTTGGAAGAATTATTAATCAGGAAATAGTTGGGGCATGTAATAAGGGAACAGCTATAATTATGGGGGATTTTAACTATCATATTAACTGGGCAAATCAAATTGGGCAGGGCAGCCTTGAGGAAGAGTTCATTCAGTGTCTTAGGGATGGCTTTCTTGAGCAGTATGTAACTGATCCTACAAGGGGGCAAGCAACCTTGCACCTGGTCCTGTGTAATGAGTCAGGATTAATTAATAATGTCCTAGTTAAGGATCCCCTTGGAATGAGTGACCATAACATGGTTGAATTCCATATCCAATTAGAGGGTGAGAAGGTTGGTTCTCAAACAACCATACTGAGCTTGAATAAAGGAGACTATGATGGTATGAGAGCAAAATTGATTAAAGTGGACTGGGAAAATAGATTAAAGCGTAAGACGGTACATGAGCAGTGGTGTTCATTCAAGTAGTTATTTTACAACTTTCAAAATAAATATATTCCACTGAGGAAAAAAGGTTGTAAAAGAAATGACAGCCATCCATGGCTAAGTAAAGAAATTAAAGAAAGTATCCAACTAAAAACAAGAACATATAAGGTAGCCAAAGTTAGTGGGAGGATAGAAGATTGGGAAGTCTTCAAAAGAAAACAAAAAGTAACTAAAGGATTGATTAAGAAAGGGAAAATAGACTATGAAAATAAATTAGCAAAAAATATAAAAATAGATAGCAAGAGTTTCTATAGTTATATCAAAAGAAAAAGGGTGGTTAAGGCAAACGTAGGTCCCTTAGAGGACGAGACTGGGAAATTAATGGTGGGAAACATGGAGATGGCAAAAATGCTGAACAAATATTTTGTTTCAGTCTTTACGGTAGAGGACACTAAGAATATCCCAACACTGGACAAACAGGGGGCTCTAGTGGGGGAGGAGCTAAATACGATTAAAACCACTAAGGAATTGGTACTCAGTAAAATAATGGGAATCAAGGCGGATAAATCCCCTGGACCTGATGGCTTACATCCTAGGGTCTTGAAGGAAGTGGCAGTAGGAATTGTGGATGCTTTGGTAATTTTCCAAAACTCCCTGAACTCAGCAAAGGTCCCAGCAGATTGGAAAACTGCTAATGTAACACACTTATTTAAAAAGGGTTGTAGGCAGAAGGCTGGAAATTATAGATCAGTTAGCCTAACATCTGTGGTGGGTAAAATTTTGGAGTCTATTATTAAGGAGACAGTAACGGAACATTTAGATAAACATAATTTAATAGGACAAAGTCAGCATGGCTTTATGAAGGGGAAGTCATGTCTGACAAATTTGCTCGAGTTCTTTGAGGACATAACGTACAGGGTGGATAAAGGGGAACCAGTGGATGTAGTGTATTTAGACTTCCAGAAGGCATTCGACAAGGTGCCACATAAAAGATTATTACTGAAGATAAAAAATCACTGGATTGGGGGTAATATTCTGGCATGGGTGGAGGATTGGTTATCTAACAGGAAGCAGAGAGTTGGGATAAATGGTTCATTCTCGGACTGGCAACCAGTAGCCAGTGGTGTTCCGCAGGGGTCGGTGCTGGGTCCCCAACTCTTTACAATCTATATTAACGATTTGGAGGAGGTGACCGAGTGTAACATATCAAAGTTTGCAGATGATACAAAGATGGGAGGGAAAGTGGAGAGTGAGGAGGACATAAAAAACCTACAAGGGGATATAGACAGGCTGGGTGAGTGGGGCAGAGATTTGGCAGATGCAATACAATCTTGGAAAATGTGAGGTTATGCACTTTGGCAGGAAAAATCAGAGAGCAAGTTATTATCATAATGGCGAGAAACTGGAAAGTACTGCAGTTCAATGGGATCTGGGGGTCTTGGTGCAAGAAAATCAAAAAGTTAGTATGCAGTTGTAGCAGGTGATCAAGAAAGCCAATGGAATGTTGGCTTTTTTTGCTAGGGGGATAGAATATAAAAACAGGGAGGTATTGGCTGCAGTTGTATAGGGTATTGGTGAGACCGCACCTGGAGTACTGCATACAGTTTTGGTGTCCATACTTAAGAAAAGACATACTTGCTCTCGAGGCAGTACAAAGAAGGTTCACTCGGTTAATTCCGGGGATGAGGGGGTGGACATACGAGGAGAGGTTGAGTAGATTGGGACTCTACTCATTGGAGTTTAGAAGAATGAGAGGCGATCTTATTGAAACATATAAGATTGTGAAGGGGCTTGATCGGGTGGACGCGGTGAGGATGTTCCCAATGATGGGTGAAACTAGAACTAGGGGACATAATCTTAGAATAAGGGGCTGCTCTTTCAAAACTCAGATGAGGAGAAACTTTTTCACTCAGAGGGTAGTGGGTCTGTGGAATTTGCTACCCCAGGAAGCTGTGGAAGCTACTTCATTAAATGAATTTAAAACAGAAATAGACCGTTTCCTAGAAGTAAAGGGAATTAGGGGTTCCGGGGATCTGGCTGGAAATTGGACATGAGTTTGAGTTCAGATCGGTCAAGGCCCTGTGAGTGGCGGAGCGGGCCCAGGGGCCGAGTGGCCTGGTCCTGCTCCTACTTCTTAACATAGAAACATAGAAAATAGGTACAGGAGTAGACCATTCGGTCCTTCGAGCCTGCACCGCCATTCAATGCGTTCATGGCTGAACATGCTACCTCAGTACCCCATTCCTGCTTTCTCGCCATACCCTTTGATCCCCCTAGTTCTTGTGTTCTTTAGAGTTGAAGTTGGATCAGATCAGCCATGATCTCATTCAATGGCGGAGCAGGCTCGAGGGGCCGATTGGTCTACTCCTATTTCTTATGTTCTTATATTCTTATGACCTGTCCACACTTTATTTAACTGTGCTGAACTGGCCCTGTCCTCAACGCCTGTTACTGTGCTGAATTGGACCTGTCCACACTGAATGTATATGTGCTGGACTGGAACTGTGCACACTGAATTTTACTGTGCTTTACTGGAACTGTACACACTGAATGTAAGTGCGCTGAACTGGACCTGTCCACACTGAATGTAACTTTGCTGTACTGGACATGTACACACTGAATGTAACGTAGCTGTACTGGACCTGTCCACGCTGAATGTAACTTTGCTGTACTGGACTTGTCCACACTGAATGTAACTGTGATGTACTGTACCTGTACACACTGAATGTAACTGTGCTGAATTGGATCTGTCCACACTGAATGAAAGTGTGGCGTACTGGACATGTCCACACTGAATGTAACTGTGCTGTGCTGGACCTCTACACACACTGAATGTAACTGTGCTGTACTGGACCAGTTCACACTGAATGTAAGTGTGCTGTAATGGACCAGTCCACACTGCATGTAACTGTGCTGTACTGGACCTGTGCACACTGAATGCAAGTGTGCTGAACTGGACCTGTCCACACTGAATGTAAGTGTGCTGTAGTGGACCTGTCCACAGTGAATGTAAGTGTGCTGTACTGGACCTGTCCACACAATGTAAGTGTGCTGCACTGGACCTGTCCACACTGAATGTAACTGTGCTGTACTGGACCTGTACACACTGAATGTAATTGTGCTTTACTGGACCTGTACACACTGAATGTAAGTGTGCTGTAGTGGACCTGTCCACACTGAATGCAAGTGTGCTGAACTGGACCTGTCCACACTGAATGTAAGTGTGCTGTACTGGACCTGTACACAATAAATGTAATTTTGCTCCACTTTTCCTGTACACACTGAATGTAAGTGTGCTGTACTGCACCTGTCCACACTGAATGTAACTTTGCTGTACTGGACATGTACACACTGAATGTAACGTGGCTGTACTGGACCTGTCCACGCTGAATTTAAGTGTGCTGAACTGGACCTGTCCACACTGAATGTAAGTGTGCTGTACTAGACCTGTCCACACTGAATGTAAGTGTGCTGAACTGGACCTGTCCACACTGAATGTAAGTGTGCTGAACTGGACCTGTACACACTGAATGTACGTGTGCTGTACTGGACCTGTACACAATAAATGTAATTGTGCTCTACTGGACCTGTACACACTGAATGTAACGTTGCTGTACTGCACCTGTACACACTGTATGTAACGTTGCTGTACTGCACCTGTACACACTGTATGTAACTGTGCTGTACTGGCCCTGTATAGATTGAATGTAACGTTGCTGTACTGGACCTGTACACACTGAATGTAACTCTGCTGTACTAGACCTGACCCCACTGAATGTAATTTTGCTGAACTGGACCTATCCACACTGAATGTAACCGTGCTGTACTGGACCTGTCCACACTGAATGTAACTGTGCTGAACTGGACCTGTCCACACTGAATGTAACTGTGCTTAACTGGGCCTGTCCAAACTGAATGTAATTGTGCTGAACTGAACCTGTCCACAATTTATTTAACTGTGCTGAACTGGCCCTGTCCTCACCGACTGTTACTGTGCTGACTTGGACCTGCCCACACTGAACGTAAATGTGTTGAACTGGCCCTCTCCTCACTGAATGTAACTGTGCTGAATTGGAGCTGTGCACACTGAATGTAATTCAGCTGAAATGGACTTGTCCTCACTGAATGTAACTAGGCTGGACTGGAACTGTTTTCACTGAATCTAATTGTGCTGAACTGGGATGTCCACACTGAATGCAACCGTGCTGGAGTGGAACTGTGCTCACTGAATGTAACTCTGCTGAATTGGACCTGTCCACACTGAATGTAACTTTGCTGTGCTGAACCTGTCCACATCAATGTGACTGTGCTGATTTGGACCTTTCTACACTGAATGCAACTTTACTGAACTGTACCTCTCTACACTGAATGTAACTGTGCTGAACTGAACCTGTCCACTCTCAATATAACTCAGCTGAATTGGGGGTATCCACTTTGATTGTATTCGTGCTGAACTGGAGCAGTCAACACTGAATGTTTCTGTGCTGGACTATACCTGTCCACACTGAATGTAACTGTGCTCAACTGGACCTTTCCTCTCTGAATGTAAGTGTGCTCAACTGGACCTGTCCACGCTGATTGTAACTGTCCTGAACTGGTCCTGTCCACACTGAATACACAAACAGGTTGAATAAAGTGGCTGTATACTCTCTGTGGAATTTGGAGACATCTGCACGTGACGCGTGCTTACCCGGACTTGAGCTGGATTCTGATCAGCAGCGAGAACTTGGCCGCGTTCCTGCTGCAGAACAGAGTTTTTCTGGTCTATTATAGATTGTGCTGAGACCTCTTAACTCAGCATTAAAGAGGTTAAACCGGATAAGTCCTCCTGTAGAACTCTCATTTTCACCATGGCAATCGCTGACTAAGCGTTTTATTTTATTTCTAAGAAATTTAACCGGAATCATTCTATAATCTCTGGGTTTTTCACTTCAGAGCCGGGTCAGAGTTATTTAAAGACATTCCATTCCATCAAAACATAAACACCGTCCTGGCAGCGGCTGCACTAATCTGTTTGTTTCAGTTAATGTAATTAGTATAACAGATCAAGCCATCTGTTTATCTCCCTGGAGCCTGACATCAGGAATAAATGTGACAATCTGTGAGTGTAGTGCAGAGCGCGCTCAGATCTTCTTATAGAAATGCACGGGATACCAAAAGGTCTGGTGTTTGCCATTTACTATCCCCTCATTGCAGCTATCGGCGTTCCAGGTAAGGTATTGGAGTTAGTTACTCGTTATGGGAATCATTCTTTAACTGTATCACTGCTCCGATTTACCGGGAAAGCTTCTCCCCTTTAACTGTGTCATTTCCGCCGTGTCACGGTATATTTTATCCCCTTTAACGGAATTATTTCTCCCCTTTGATGGTATAATTGCTCCCCCTTTAACGCGATAATTTCTTCCCTTTGTCGACAACATATCTCCCCTTTAACTTAATCACTATCTAATTTGAGTGCCTGATTCTGGAATGTGTTTTAATGTGTTTTCCGCAGAGCCGCCTCTTCAACGGTACCAGTCTGTGCTCCGAGTGATGTTTTATTAAAATTCAACAGTATATGTCACTGCAATGTGAGTGATATTATCACACTATTATAAGTGTGTGCATATATTTCCTATTGGCCCAAAAATTAGTGAGGGCGCCTTCGTGCGAGGCAAAGGCTTCCCCGCGATCTCTCACTGCGCGCTGGCTTTTTCATTCCCAGCTCGCACGAACTTGATGTTCTGGACAGCAGCTGTGCAGGGCTTCCGTAGCCCACAGGCGCAGTTAATTCGTGGGCGCTGTGGGATCACGTGACTCAGTTAGAGCCAATGGCAGCACACCATCTTTCATTCATAGCTTTCACAAAAGTGCTGTGAAAGCTATGAATCTATACCCCCCCAAAAGAACAGCTAAACCTCAATTAAATTTAAAAAAAACCATCACATTAATAAAATAAGTATAGTTAAATAAATTAACCATTTTAAACAAAAAATTAAATTTTTGAAAAATTTAAAATCTTTTAAAAAGTTATAAAAATAAACTTACCTTTCTTTAAAGTCTCTAAAAAAGATATACCTGTTGAAAAAAATTCAAAATAATACTTAATTAACTACTTACCTTGTTAAAAGAGGGTCTTACGCCTCCTTTCTTTATGTGCAAAATCTTCCATACTTACCTGCGCGTTCAAAGCACTAAGTGCACTGCGTGCGCGCAGCCTGTAGCGCGCACGCGGTTCACCTAGGAACCGCCCCCTTTTGAAATCACCAAGTGCCGGTTTTCAGCGCATGCGCAGTGCATGCAGAAAACCGGCAATTGGAGACAGAATACGCGAGAGTACACAGTGCGTACTCTCGCGTAGCAACACTAATTTTTGGGCCATTGTGTTATTGGTATTTCACTGTGAGTGATATCACACTATTATAACTGTGTGCATGTATTTCCTATTGTGTTATTGGTATTTCACTGTGAGTGGTGTTATCACACTATTATAACTGTGTACATATATTTCCTATTGTGTTGGTGGAATTTCACTGTGAGTGGTGTTATCATCACTTTTATAACTGTGTACATATATTTCCTAATGTCTTATGTTATTTTACTGTGAGTGGTATTATCACACTATTATAAATGTGTACATATATTTCCTATTGTGTTCGTGGTATTTCACTGTGAGTGGTATTATCACACTATTATAACTGTGTACATATATTTCCTAATGTGTTATTGGTATTTCACTGTGAGTGGTATTATCACACTATTATAATTGTGGACATATATTTACTATTGCTTTATTGGTATTTCACTGAGTGGTATTATCACGCTATTATAACTGTCTGCATATATTCCCTATTGCCTTATTGGTATTTCGCTGTGAGTGGTATAATTACAGTAATATAACATTGTACGTATATTTACTTGTACTTCTTGCAAGTTAGTATACTGTATTCGCTGGTCCCGATGCGGTTTCCTCTATACTGGGGAGACGAAACGCAGATCGGGTGACGGCTTTGCTAACATCTCCGTTCAATCCGCAAGCCTGACACTGAGCTTCCGGTCGCTTGTCAGTTTAATTCTCCAGCCCTCTCCCACTATGACCTCTCTGTCCTCGGCCTCTTACACTGTGCTAATAAGCCTCAACGGAAACTCAAGGGTCAGCACCTTATCTTTCGAATAGACATTTTACAGCCTTCCAGAGTCAACATCGAGTTCAACAATTTCAGATCAATACCATTGCTCCCATTTCTCAGACAGCAGGAAATGGTCATGATTCTAACATTGCCATTTACACCTCCTCTAGACCCATCTTCAGTTTCTTTCCTTGTCCCATTAGCACCCCCTTTTTGTCTTACACCTTCATCCCTTTTGTCATTTAACCACTCCTGCCTTCTACCCATTCACTGACCTTCCCTTTAGTTCATTCCTCCCCTCGCCCCTTTCCCTGCCTCTGCACTTGCATCTCTAACTTTATCCAGTTCCGACAAAAGTCCATCGACCTGAAATGTTAACTCTGTTTCTCTCTCCACAGATGCTGCCTGGCCTGCTGAGTATTTCCAGCATTTTCTGTTGTTATTTCAGATTTCCAGCATCCTTAATATTTTGCTTTTATACATATATTTCCGATTGTGTTATTGGTGCTGTACTGGGAGCCGTATTATCCACAACAACAACCTGCATTTATGTAGCGCCTTTAACGCAGTAAAATGCTTCACAGGAGCGATTATCAAACAACATTTCCCACCGAGCCACATAAGGAGAGATTAGCACAGCAAAAGCTTGGGAAATAGGTCAGTTTTAAGTAGCGTTTTAAAAAAGGAGACAGAGGGAAAGCTCTCGGAGTGATGTAGGGTTGGGGGAGGTTACAGAGATAGAGAGGAGCGAAGCTCTAGAGAGATTTGTAAACAAGGATGAGAATTTGTAAATCGAGGCGTTGCTGGACCGGGAGCCAATGGAGGTCAGCGAGCACAGGGGTGATGGGTGAAAGGGACTTGGTGCGAGTTAGGCTGTGGGCAGCAGAGAACTGGATCAGCTCAAGTTAATGGAGGGTGGAAGGTGGGATGTCGGCCAGGAGAGCGTTGCAATCGTCAAGTCTAGAGGTAACAAAAGCATGGATGAGGGTTTCAATAGCTTATGAGCTGAGGCAGGGGTGGAGACGATTATGTTACGGAGGTGGAAGTAGACTGTCTTGCTGATGGAGAAAATATGTGGTTAGAAGCTCGATTTTGGTCAAATAGGACCCCAAGGAAACAACTGTTTGGTTCAGCTTCAGACTATTGCCAGCGAGAGGGATGGATTTGGTGGCTCGCGAATAGAGTTTGTGGTGATGACTGAAGACAATAGCTTTTGTCTAGCCAATATATAGTTGGAGAAAATTTCTGCTCATTCAGTACTGGGTGTAGGACAAGCAGTGTGAAAAAACAGAGACAATGGAGGGGTCGAGAGAGGGCATGGTGAGGTAGATCTGAGTGTCGTCAGCGTGTATGTGGAACTTGACGCTGTATTTTCGGATGATACCGCCGAGGGGCAGCATGTAGATGAGAAATAGGAGGGGCAAGGATAGATCCATCAGAGGTTCAGGAGGTATCGGTGCGGAGCGGGAAGAGGAGCCTTTGCAGGTGATTCTCTGGCTTCCAGGGTCGACGTCCCACAGCTGGACGACGGAGGAGAGGCGTTGAAGGAGGGCGGTGTGCTCAACCGTGTCAAAGGCTGCAGATATTTCGAGAAGGATCAGGAAGGATAGTTTACCACGGTCACAGACACATAGTATATCATTTGTGAATTTGATAAGAGCTGTTTCAGCGCCATTATAATGGGGTGCATATATTTCCTATTGTAATATTGGTATTTAACTGTAGGTGAATTATCACACATTTATCGCTGTGCATATATAGTTTTATTGTTACTGACACTGTCACTGTGGGTGAGTTATCACACTGTTATCACTGTGTACATGTAGTTTATTGTGTTACTGATATTTTCAGTGACTGACTACGTTCCACACCTGGAGTATTGCGTACAGTTTTGGTCTGTTTACCTGAGGAAGGATATAATTATCAAAGAGGGAGTGCAACGAAGTTTCGCCAGCCTGGTTCCTGGGATGTGGGGATTGTCGTATGAGGAGAGATTGAGTAGACTTGGCCAATATTCTATAGAGTTCAGAAGAAAGAGAGGTGATCTCATTGAAACATACTAAATTCTTACAGGGCTTCACAGGGTTCATGCAGCGAGGATGTTGAGGTAGAAGATTAGCCATGATGTTATTGAATGTCGGAGCAGGCTCGAAGGGCCAAATGCCTTAATCCTGCTCCTATTTCTTATGTTCTTATGTTCTGACAGTTCTACAGTGAATGCTGCTGTGCCCGGGAGTTCCCGTCTTCAATCATTGAGTGAGGCTGTATAACTGGTGGCATGTCTCGTAACTGACTCAGAAAGTTTTAAGTTAAATAACCACTCTAAAACTTTTTTTTATTCGTTCATGGGATGTGGGTGTCGCTGGCAAGGCCAGCATTTATTGCCCATCCCTAGTTGCCCTTGAGAAGGTGGTGGTGAGCCGCCTTCTTGAACCGCTGCAGTCGTGTTGCGAAGGTACACCCTCAGTGCTGTTAGGGAGGGAGTTCCAGCATTTTGACCCAGCGACGATGAAGGAACGGCGATATATCTCTAAGTCTGGATGGTGTGTGACTTGGAGGTGAACTTGGAGGTGGTGGTGTTCCCATGCGCCTGCTGCCCTTGTTCTTCTAGGTGATAGTGGTCTCGGATTTGGGAGCTGCTGTCGAAGAAGCCTTGGCAAGTTGCTGCAGTACATCTTTTAGACGATACACACTGTAGCCACGGTACGCCGGTGGTGGAGGGAGTGAATGTTTAATGTGGTGGATGTGGTGCTAATCAAGCAGGCTGCTTTTTCTTGGATGATGTTGAGCTTCTTGAGTGTTGTTGGAGCTGCACTCATCTAGGCAAGTGGAGAGTATTCCATCACACTCCTTACTTGTGCCTTGTAGATGGCGGAAAGGCTTTGGGGAATCAGGAAGTGAGACACTCGCAGCAGAATACACAGCCTCTGACCTGCTCTTGTTGCCACAGTATTTCTGTGGCCGGTGCAGTTAAGGTTCTGGTCAATGGTGACCCCCAGGATATTGATGGTGGGGGATTCGGCGATGGTAATGCCGTTGAATGTCAAGGGGCGGTGGTTAGACCCTCGCTTATTCGAGATAATTATTGCCTGGTTCTTGTGTGGTGCGAATGTTACCAGCCACTTATCAGCCCAAGGTTGAACGTCGTCCAGGTCTTGCTGCATGCGGGCATGAACTGCTTCATTATCTGAGGAGTTACGATTGGCATTGAACACTGAGCAGTCATCAGCGAACCCCACCCATTTCTGACCTTATGTTGGAGGGAAGGTCATTGATGAAGCTGCTGAAGATGTTTGGTCCCAGGGCACTGCCCTGAGGAACACCTGCAGCGATGTGCTGGGGCTGTGATGATTGACCTCTAACTACCAGAACCATCTTCCTTTGTACTAGGTGTGACTCCAGCCAGTGGACAGTTTTCCCCCTGATTCACATTGACTTCCATTTTACTAGGGCTCCTTGATGGCAGACTCGAGCAAATGCTTCCTTGATGTCAACGGCAGTCACTCTCACCTTACCTCTAGTATTCAGCTCCTTTGTCCGTGATTGGACCAAGGCAGTAATGAGGTCGGGAGCCGAGTCGTCTTTGCGAAACCCAAACTGGGCACAAGCGAGCAGGTTAATGGTGAGTAAGGGCTGCTTGATAGCACTGTCGACGATACCTTCCATCACTTTGCTGTTAATTGAGAGTAGAATGATGGGGCTGTAACTGGCTGTTTTGGATTTGTCCTGCTTTTTGTCAACAGGACATACCTGGGCAGTTTTCCACATTGTCGGATAGATGCCAGTGTTGTAGCTGTACTGGAACATCTTGGCTAGAGGCGCGGCTAGTTCTGGAGCACAAGTCTTCAGCCCGACAGCCGGGATGTTGCCGGGGCCCATAACCTTTGATGTATCCAGTCCGTTCAGCTGTGTCTTGATATTACGTGCAGTGAATTGGCTGAAGAATGGCTTCTGTGGTGGTGGGGACCTCAGGACTAGGCCGATATGGATCATCTACACGGTTCTTCTGTCTGATGATGGATGCAAACGCTTCAGCTTTGTCTTTTGCACTCACGTGCTGGGATCTACCGTCATTGTGGATGGGGATATTCACGGAGCCGCCTCCTCCCGTTAGTTGTTTAATGTTCCACCACCATTCACCGCTGGATGTGGCAGGACTGCAGAGCTGATCCGTTGACTGTGTGATCGCTTAGCCCTGTCTTCAGCATACTGTTTCCGCTTTTTAGCATGCATGTAGTCCTGTGTTTCAGCTTCCCCAGCTTGGCACCACATTTTAGGTACGCCTGGTACTGCTCCTGGCATGCTCTTCTACACTCCTTCTTGAACCAGGGTTGGTTCCCTGGCTTGGTGGTAATGTTAGATTGAGTAACATGCCGGGCCATGGGGTTACAAATTGTGGTGGAATACAATTCTTCTGCTGTTAATGGCCCACAGTGCCACATGGATGCTCAGTTTTGAGCTGCTAGATCTGTTCTGAATCTATCCCATTTAGCACGGTGGTTGTGCCACACAACAAGATGGAGGGTGTCCTCAATATGAAGATGGGACTTCGTCTCCACAATGACTGTGCGGTGGTCACTTCTATCAATGCTTTCATGGACAGATTCATCTGCGAAAGTTAAATTGATGATGACGAGGATAAGTAGGTTTTTCGCTCGTGTTGGTTCTCCCATCACTTGTCTCAGGCCCAGACTGGCTGTTATATCCTTCAGATAGTGATGCTACCGAGCCACTCTTGGTGATGGACTTTGAATTGCACCACCCAGAGTACACTCTGTACCCTTGCTACTCACAGTGCTTCTTCCAAGTGGTGTTCAATTTGGTGTTCAGCAGCTGAGGGAGGGCGGTATGGTGGTAATCAGCAGGAGGTTTCCTTGTCCATATCTCAACTGAAACAATGGCCCAAAAATTCATCCTGGTGCGCGAGAGTACGCACTGCGTACACTCGCGTATTCCCTCTGCAATTGCCGGTTTTCTGCATGCACTGCGCATGCGCTGAAAACCGGCACTTCATGTCTGGTCAGTTTCATGGATATGCGAGTAATCGCGTGGGCTGGTGATTCTGCGCGTGCGTCGGAAAATTCATGTATTTTGTGAATGAGAGTAGTGTGTGTAAGCTCCGAGCAGTTACACATTTTAAAACCAGGAGCAGCAGCCATTTATACATTTGCCGAGATAAGTAGGAGGAAGAAATCCTTTTGGAGTGTGGCTACTGAGGTGAGTTTTTTAAATCTGAAAGACACAAAAGTTTTAAATGAAGTCTTATATAAGTTAAGAGTTTTAAAAAAAGAAATTTAAAAACGGGTTTTGACCATTTGGAGTAGTATCGCAACTGTGGGTGTGTACAAGGCATATTTAGGTATCTATCTGTGAAAATGAAAGTTTAAAAATGAACTGTTTACGTTTCAAAAAGTTTTAAAGATGAAAATGAGTAAGTAAGTAAGTATGTATGTATGTAATTTATGAAAATGTTACAGTTTTGGAAAATCAGCTAGGGCCGTGTGGCGGGTAGATGTGTTCCCAAGCTGATAGCGCACGTGTCCCACTATAGCCTGACCTGATTTTATAGCCACTCACTTAACTAAAGTTACTTTAACAACTATTTCCATTTTTTCATTACAACTTTCAGTTTGAGGAGGAAGCCTGTGTGAGAGAAAGATGCCCTTTTGCAATCGAGTGTTCTTCCTCCTCTGTGTGATTGCGTATCTGAGAATTTTCGAATACAGACAACTAATCAGACGGAGGAACCAAGCCCGTCTCCTCCAGAGAAGGAGAAACTACTACCCACCAAATAGAGTGTACAGGCAGAGGCTGTCATTTGAGATGCTGTCGGAGGAGCTGTGTGTGAGCAGGCTGCGCTTCAGTAAAGAGTCAATTGGCCGAATCTGTGAGATGTTACAGGAGGACCTTCAAACACGCACGAAGAACCGCAATGCATTGTCACTGAGCATGAAGGTAACCACAGCACTGAACTTCTTTGCAAGTGGGACTTTTCAGGCAAGCACCGGTGACATTTGCAACATATCCAAGAATGCTGCGAGGGCCTGCATTCACCAGGTCACAGAAGCCATTTACCGTAGGACTTCTGAGTTCATTAAGTATGACTTGTCTGCTCGCCATCAAAAGGAGATGGCGCTTGCATTTCATAACATTGCTGGATTCCCCAAAGTGATTGGGGCTGTCGATGGAACCCATGTAGCATTGAAGGCACCAGGGGTTGCACCTGTGACATTTATCAACAGGAAGGGGTTTCATTCACTGAATGTCCAGATTGTCTGTGATGCGCATCTCAGGATCTTAAATGTGAATGCAGGTAACCGTGGAAGTAATCATGACTCCTTCGTCCTCCGTAACTCTGACTTATATGGCGTCCTCAACGCATTGCCTCCAGGATCCGCATGGATATTGGGCGACAAGGGCTACCCGCTAAGACCATGGCTGATGACTCCCTACCGCAAGACCAATAATGAGGCTCAGGAGAGATACAACCAGGCACATGTGTCCACACGGCAAGTGGTGGAGAGGACAATTGGAGTTCTGAAATCACGCTTCCGGTGCCTGGACAGGTCAGGGGGGACCTTGCAGTATTCTCCTCAGAAAGTGGCAAAGATTGTGGTGGCCTGTTGTGCTTTGCATAACTTTGCCCTGCAGGAAGGACTGACCCTTAACGCTGCAGATGAACTACCTGCAGAAATGGAGGACGTGGACAATGCCAATGTGCCTGTGGGAAGGCATGATGGGGAAGAGCCAACTGTTGCTCAAAGTAAGGCTGCTCGGGAGCAGCTGGTAGCCAACACCTTCACGAGGTAGTGTCGCCTTGTACCTCCCGCTCCCCCTCCCCTCTCCCCCTCCCCCTCCCCTCTCCCCCTCCCCTCTCCCCTCTCCCCCTCCCTCTCCCCATCCCTCTCCCTCTCCCCCTCCCCCTCCCCCTCCCTCTCCACCAGCAAGGCAAATAAAGGTACAGACACAATTTAAAGTGAAACAGTGCTCTTTTATTGCAGCATTACAGACTTCTGAGGTTCATTGTTGCTTTACATAGTTTATAACTTTTCAATGTTAACTAGCTACTTTTCAACTTTGTAAACAATCGTAAACAGAAATAGGTTTTTCAAAAATTTGTTAACAGTTCTCAGTAACTTTTTTGCTTCGTTAATGCAGTAAAGACATTCAAGATGGGAAATAACTCTTTCCTATATGTAAACAAGTTTAAATGTTCAATTTTTTTGTGAAAATAAACAATTTGAATTTTTATAAAGTGACTAAAGGCTGTACTTTTTCAATGAAAAGCTAACTTTCAGTTTCAGTGTCAAATATATATATAAATAAAGAAAAATGTAAACATGTAAGTTTTAAATAAAACTAAAAAGTAAACACTTGAAAAATTTAACCACAAATAAACTATTCCTGAGGGTCAATGGATGTGCATTGTGGAACATGCAACACCCTAACGTCTCTTGCGCTTTCTTGATTGCATCATCGTTGGTGGCTCTTGGACCTGCACTGATTCTGCGCTGGGAGCAGGTAAGGTTGGTTCTGATGGAGTCACAGTAATTGCAGCAGAAATTATTCGCATGAGTCCTTCAAGAGACTCATTTATTTTACTAAGCTGCACTCCCACCAGTCCTTCAAGAGACTCATTTAATTTACTAAGCTGCACTCCCACATCGGGTTTCTGCAACATTCCTTCAAGAGAATCATTTATTTTACTAAGCTGCACTCCCACATCGGGTTTCTGCAACATTCCTTCAAGAGACTCATTTATTTTACTAAGCTGCACTCCCACATCGGGTTTCTGCAACAGTCCTTCAAGAGACTCATTTATATTCTTAAGCTCCATTCCCAGATTTTGAACTATGATATGATCTTTCATTTCATTAAATGACATGCACAGACATTCCACTCCCTGCTTGACCAAGGTAAGACAATCAACTTCTTTCTCTGAAATAGAAGAGATCGATTGAGTCAAGCCTACAAGTTGGTGGATGTCACCATGCATCTCCTGTTCAGCTGCATATATATCTGTGTCTCCCACAGGCACTGTAGTATCAAGCTGCTGTCTGTTTGGCACAGAGCCAGAGGGGCCAGGAGTTGGAGAGGAAGATTGAGAGGACTATCCTGCAACCCAGATTCCAGAACCTCCATGTTTAATTCAGCAAAAAATTCCTCCTGCTGCTCCTCCACCAACACCTCACTCGCATCTCCCACTGGCTCAACAGGCCCTTCACCAATGACCTCTTCGGCTGCAGACTCAACGCACTGCTCATCCCGTGACTGAGAAGTATGCTCTAAACCTATGTAAAGGAAACAGTAAAGATTAGCAAAGGTAAAGCATGATGTGCCACATCACAGAAGCTATTCAGCACACATCACCTTTGTCGAATCGTTCATTTCCAAAGGGACATCCGCTTAGATATCCAAAGATATGCTCGAGCCTTTCCTCATGTTCGGTTAAAGCCCTTAACATGACAACACCACCGCCTGTCAGTGAACGTTCTCTGGCGTTGTGAGCAGTTTTACTCTAAAATTGAAAATGAAAATCTGAAATGTAAGGGTTTTTACACCAAAACTGCATTGGCACTCACACAGTTAACTCAGTAAGCAACTCAAAGCATTTCAATCAAGATGACATTAGCATTTTATGAGAATTGCCTGGCTACAAAAGCCATAAAAATTTATGGTAGCATCTTGTGACTTCAGTTAACTCAGCTTAGCAAACAAACACTTTTTCAAGGCTTTTCATTTTAAATGTAAAGACATTTTAACATTGACTTTTGTTATAACTATACAAACCTTCAGCGTTCGATATAAATCGCTGAATTTTTTGCGACATTGCTCAGCTGTACGTGGAATGGTCGAGGTTGCGCTCACACTTTGAGCAACCTCTTTCCACGCTGCCATTTGGCCTTTTCGCGGCGGCTTGGACTTCTGAGTTCCAATTATCCGTGAACGTTTCGATTCTACCTCGTCAAGAAGTGTACGGAGATCATCATCACTGAAATTCTGTGTTCTTTTGATAAATTGGATAGTGCTGATAGCAGCCATTTTCGTTTGCTGATTATAAACAGTTAAATCTCTGAAAAAAATGATTTCTGTACTTTTAAAACTACTTAAATTACTTTAAATCTCTTTGCAAATGTTTAACATTACTCAAATTATACTAAAAATCTTTAAAAGTTTACAAAACCATGCATTTAAAACCTACTTACTGCAAATTCCACCTGAAACAGTGAGAAAACTGTGTCTTCAGCAGCTGTACAATGGTTTCAGTGGAGAAAAAAATCGGGGGCGTGGCCTATGGAAAAGAGACCTTAATGGGCGTGTCTTCACTCCACATCGCACGCGATGCAACGCGCACGCTGCGCTGCAGGGCAGTGTGACGTCATACGCTGCCCTGCACTCAATCAGCCAGAAGATGAATTTTCTCCGTGGAAAAGACGAAACGGCAGACGCGGTATGTATTACCGCGCCTGCTCCTTACACCCGCGGGAACGGAGCCAGATCAATTTCTGGCCCAATGAGACTGAAGTCAATGCTCTGAAATCCCAGCGCCGCTCCTTACCGACCGCATACCACTGTGCTGCTACCCCTGGTGAGTCTGTCCTGCTGGTGGGATAGGATCTTTCCAGGGATGGTGATTGAGGATTTTGGGACATTGGCTGAAAGGTATGATTCTGTGTGTAGGACGATGTCAGGCTGTTGCTTGACTAGTCTGTGGGACAGCTCTCCCAATTTTGGCACAAGTCCCCAGATGCTGATCAGGAGGGTTGACTGGGCTGGGTGTCCGTAGCCGGTGCCCAGGTCGATGCTGCCGTGTTGCGTCCGGTTTTATTCTTATTATTTTTCGCAGTTGGTATTCTCCACTGAGTTGCTGGGCCATTTCAGATGGCAGTTAAGAGTCAACCATTGCGGTGGATCTGGAGTCACAGATAGGCCAGACCAGGTAATAATGGCAGTGTTCCATCCCTAAAGGACATTCGTAAGCCAGATGATTTTTTTTAAACAATCTGGTACTTGGTCAGCTTTACTGATACCTTTTATTCCCGACTTTTTTCAATTAACTGAAATTAAATTCTCCAGTTGCCATCGTGGGTTTTGAACACACGTCTCTGGATCATTAATTCCAGGCCGAATACTGGATCATTAGTCCAGTAACATTACCACTACACTACCGTACCCGTTCATTTATCCCGACAGCGCTGTGCAGTACTGAGCAAGTGCAGAATTGTAGGAGGTGCCTTTCACCGAATGAGACCTCATCCTCTACCAGATCCGTTGGTTCCGATGGACACCGAAGATTCCAGGTGATTATCAGAAGAGGAGTTCGGAGTTTTTACTGTGTCCTCGCAACATCCCCTCCGGAAGCTCAGAAACGCCAATTGTCCATCCGCCCTTCGCTGTTTGGGAATCTTCTGGTGCGAGTTGACTCCCAAAAGTGAATAATTTGACAGTAATTCGTCAGATGAGGGCGTTTTGTGTCCTCCGCAGCACATAATCCATTTTAAATGCGTTTTCTCCTATTTTCTTGTTACTTTCCACATCCATTGCCGGTTTCATATTTACGCTCGAAAATATCTTCTCTACTGGGTTACTGATATGTTATTTTTTTGTCTATTTGATGTTCCCGCTTTGGTTTGGAGGTGTTTACGATTCTCTCTTGTTCTCCTTTAGGATGTATTACCTTATTTTACATTCCGATGTCATTGGCCTGTCTTATATTTAACCTGGAGGATTATTTTTAACGCAGTAACAGGTGCCCACAGCGTAATCGATCTGTTTCCAACTCAGGATCACTTGTCAAAGCTGTAAATTTCACACTGAATCCTGTCAAACGGATGATCTTGCTGGGAGTCGGACCAATAATTTTCCTGTGCTCGCTCTCGCACACACATTCAATCTCTCTCCCTCTCTCGCACACACATTCCATCTCTCTCCCTCTCTCGCACACACATTCAATCTCTCTCCCTCTCTCGCACACACATTCAATCTCTCTCCCTCTCTCGCACCCACATTCACTCTCTCTCTCCCTCTCTCGCACACACATTCAATCTCTCTCCCTCTCGCACACACATTAAATCTCTCTCCCTCTCTCGCACACACATTCAATCTCTCTCCCTCTCGCTCACACACATTCAATCTCTCTCCCTTTCTCGCACACACATTCACTCTCTCTCCCTCTCTCGCACACACATTCAATCTCTCTCCCTCTCGCACACACATTCAATCTCTCTCCCTCTCTCGCACACACATTCAATCTCTCTCCCTCTCGCTCACACACATTCAATCTCTCTCCCTCTCTCGCACACATTCAATCTCTCTCCCTCTCTCTCACACACATTCAATCTTTCTCCCTCTCTCGCACACACATTCAATCTCTCTCCCTCTCGCTCACACACAATCACTTTCTCTCCCTCTCTCTCATACACACTCACTCTCTCTCCCTCTATCTCATACACACTCACTCTCTCTCCCTCTCTCTCACACACACTCACTCTCTCTCCCTCTCTCTCAGGCACATTCACTCTCTCCCTCTCTCTCACACACATTCAATCTCTCTCCCTTTCTCTCACACACATTCAATATATCTCCCTCTCGCTCACACACAATCACTCTCTCACCCTCTCTCTCATACACACTCACTCGCTCTCCCTCTCTCTCACACTCATTCACTCTCTCTCCCTCTCTCTCACACACATTCACTCTCTCTCCCACTCTCTCACACACATTCACTCTCTCTCCTTCTCGCTTACGCGCATTCACTCTCTCTCCTTCTCTCTCACACACATTCACTCTCTCTCCCTCTCGCTTGCACACATTCAATCTCTTCTTCTTCTCTCTCACACACATTCACTCCCTCCCTCTCTCTCACACGCAATCAATCTTTCTCCCCCTCTCTCATACTTATTCACTCTCTGTCCCTCTCTCTCACAAACATTCAATCTCTCTCCCTCTCTCTCACACTCATTCACTCTCTCTCCCTTTCTCACTCTCTCTCTCTCTTTTACAGCTAACTTGGCAGTGATTGTGATCCTGTCCCGAGGAAGGTGCGGTCTCTCCAGATGTATCACTCGGTACCTGGTGTCCATGGCGGTGACGGATCTCCTGGTCATTATCACCTCTGTGATATTTAACCGGATTGGTGTTATTTATTTTCCAGTTAGTTTCCTGTTCATCACTCCGGTCTGTCGTCTCCGTTTTGTCCTAATCTATGCATTCACCGACAGTTCTGTCTGGGTAACGGTCGCTTTTACCTTTGATCGATTTGTCGCCATTTGTTGCCAGAAGCTGAAAACGAAATATTGCACTGACAAAACGGTGGCGGTGGTTATAGGACCGGTCTGTTCACTGAGCTTTTTAAAAAGTATTTTCTTGTATTTTTTATATGAACCTTTGTACACAATTAACAACATTCCCTGGTTCTGCAGCTTAAAACTAGCATTTTATACCTCACTAGCATGGATCGCATATGACTTGATTAATCGCCTATTAAACCCGTGTCTCCCATTCATTCTTATTTTGCTGCTCAATGCTCTGACCGTCAGACACATTCTAGTGACCAATAGAGCCCGCAGGCGACTCCGGGCCCACAGCAATGGAGAGAATCAGAGTGACCCAGAGATGGAGAAGCGGAGAAAGTCCATCGTTTTACTCTTCTGTATCTCGGGCAGTTTCATTCTGTTATGGTCGTTGTTTCTTATAAGATTCCTCTATGTCCGAATTGCGAATGTTTCTTATTTCTCAGGTTCCAATTCCAATCAATCAAATTTTATTCTGCAAGAAAGCGGATTTATGCTTCAACTTTTGAGTTCCTGCATCAACCCGTTTATTTATGCAGGGACCCAGAGTAAAATCAGAGAGGAGTTAAAGAATGGGGTGAAATATCCACTGAGTCTCATTGTTAAATTATTTAAATGATGAAAATATTAAAGTATATCATGAATTGTACCTTATATTCCATGCTGTGCTCTACTTGTCCGTGTCAGACACGGCCTCCCCTCCCAGATACAAAGTCACTCACTCTAAGATCCTTACCCAATGTGAATTTAAGAATCTTTGAGGAACACTGCATCAGCGCACAATTCAGTGTTGTAACCCGTTCTCAGTTAGTTTCCAGTTCTCTTGTCGGTGCTAACTCAGGCCTGGTACATTCCCACCAGCCCCGAGGGCCCTGGAGTACCTTTACATTCATGTGGAGTCCGACCTCTGATCTGTGATTGGATATCAAGTTTAACTGTTTAATGAAGGGACCCAATATCCCTCCTGGGAATGGTTTGGATCTTGAGGGTCGGACACGCTCTGGAATGGGAGCACGCGCTGTCCCCAGGCATTGTTCTCCGCTCACTGGGCACCGCCCCACAGCCGCACTCCTGTGTCCATAAACATATGAACAGAGGAATTGCTGGAGGATAAAGACAAACGACCATCCAGGTCACTTTCTGCTCTTTTCATTGGCCAATTGGGACGACACCCCCAGTGTCATTAAACAAAATAAAATTAATCTAACGAACTTTCTAAATGGGCACAAACAATAATCACCAAATTCATACAGATAGGAAAGTTATCAAATGAAATGAGAATATTATCTTCACTATTCTTTATGCACTCCAGTCTAGTTCACTTTTTAACATCCTGGAAGTCCCCGATACAATGATAATGGAGTTGTTGCCTTGTCACAGCGATCAATCTATCGATTAGTCTACAACAGATCCTGACATGAGGCGAGGTAAACCCCAGTGGTGGAGAGCTTTAGGAACCATCGGACCACTGTCACCTGTTCCTCCCGAGCACACCGCACTTACCCCATATCATGTTTCTAATTACTCACATACTGTGTCCCAAGTGTTATTCTAGGAATGATATCTATTAATTTGCATTTGAATGAATCGACACTAACTGCATCCACCGTCTCCCTAGGCAGCCTGTCCAGAGATTGACCACTCACTCACTGAAATACTGTTTCAGCAGACTGGGTTTGAATTGACCCCCTTCAAGCACAGGCCGTGCCCTTTGGTTCTACTGTCTGGACAAAGTGAAATAACGTGTCGTGCTCTATATTTTCTGCTCCATTTACAATCCTAAATACAGCAATCATATCGCCTTTCGACATTATCTTTTCCAGAGAGAACTTGCTCAATTTACAGAGTCGCTCCTCACAATCCAATCACTACATCCTCCAGTAATTCCGGTCACTCTCTTCCGTGTCCGTGCAATAGCTGCAATATCCTGTGGTGTCCAGAGCTGTGCACAGTAGTCTGAGCCCGGTTCCTCCAATGATTTATAAGTAGCATTTTTACCTCGCTATCTCGGCTCAATCCTGACCTTTTAATACAACCCAACGCCGGATTTGCTTTACTCATTGTTGCCTTAGCTTCAATTTATTGGCAATAAGACCCACAGAACTCTTTCATTTTCAGTGGAGAATAATTGATTTTCATTGAAGTGAGAGTCCCTTCCTGGATTTCTTGTCTCCATGTGACGCACTTTGCCTTTCTCTACATTGAATTACATCTGTCGCCTATCCGCCCAATTCCCAAGTATTTAAATCTTCCTGTAGCTTATCAATTTCAGCTTTGCAGTCTGCCACCTTCACCAGCTTTGTTTCATCTGAAAATGTTGTGACTCCCAGTTCCAGATGACTTATAAAGATATTAAACAAAAGAGGTCGAAACAGATCTCTGTGTGAACCCACTGGTAACATTCTCCTATACCTATGACAATCCCTGTATGGCCACCCTCTGGGCTCTATCGACGTACTAATTACACGTCACTTGTAAAATGTTATCACTGATTCTCATGATCTTTCTTTTCAGTACCAGCCTTTCCAGAGGAAGTGTATAAAAGGCCTGACGGAAGCCAATTACATCTCCCCCACTGCCTCACCCTGTCCAGCTCCTTTGTCACACTCTCAAAGTGAACTAGTGAACTGGATTGGCAAAGCCTCCCCTGGTTACATTGTAAGATGATGTTTCAATCCAGATGCTCCAAGATCTTATCATTAATCAGGGTTTCCATGACTTTACCCACAATGGGCCTTTAACTAACTGGTCTGTATTTAACTGGGTCACTTTTGCCAACTGATTTTTAGAATATAAGCTTAGCATTTGCATTTCTCCAGTCCCCGGCACCTCTGCAGCGTTCAATAATTCCTCCCAGATTTATGCCCGAGTTCCTGCAATTTTCTCTCTTATCTCCACAAGGATCCTCGGATGAATCTTCCCCGGCCCCTGAGATTGATTCATTTTAAGATTGCACAGCTGTTCGGCAACCATGCTCGTGGTAATGTGAATAGTGTCACAGCTTACCTCTGTAGCACTCTCTAGTTCCCATTTACAGATCTAATAAATTACCTGATCCGTCGTTTGTAAAAATTGAGCCAAAAAATGTATTTAGCCCTTTTGCAGTCTGTGTAGAATCAGTTATCACGTGTATGTAGCACCAGTTATCAGTCCCTCACCAGATCACACTTCCAGTGCCCCCACTTCGTCCATCGTTTGAATTTTTATCTTAATGCAACTAAAAAAACAAACACATTCTTGACCTTGGCTTCTGTTGTTATATTCAACTCGAAAAATTGTTTTGTCATCGTTAAGCCCTTTTTACACTCCAGACATGCGTTTAGTACTGAATCCATCTACACTCCTTACTGTGCCATCTAACAGTGTAAGATCAGGATCACAGGCTCACACAGATTACCCAACAGGGCTTTAGAAGTTGTGAGGCTTTTATTAAAGAGCTACAGTTTTAAAGCATAATCAGATATTACATATGGTCTAAGCTGCGTATAATAGACATACAACCCGTGACAGTAGAGAGCGATCTACGACTCCCGAAGCGGAACGCCACGACCGGACGGATGGATGGTTAGATGTCTGATGAGACAGCGTGGAGGTCTCGGGTCAGCGGGTCTCTGCAGACAGTAACAGCAGCCACCTCTGTTGATTCGTCCCCCGAGCTGTTGGAGGTGCTAGGCGTGAGCCAGCATTGGTCCACCTCAGAGGCTAAACATAGACAAGGTGTTAGGCCTGAGCCAGCATTGATTTCCACCTCGAAGAAGCCTCCGCCCCTCGCTACCCAACTCCCTCTCTCAGCCCACTACATTTATAGTTATTTCGGTGGGCTGTGATCTATCTAGTATCAATCATCTAAAATCCAAGTGTGGTGCGGGAAGACATTTCTCACTGCCCCTTTCTGCATGGCTGACGAGGCCTTTCTCTTATCTTTATGAGGAATGTTTTGTCATGTTTCTTCATTTTGTCTAGCTATGGTACCACCACCTGTGTTGTCTTGCATTTTACGATCCCCTTATCACATTCAGGCCTTTCGGTGTTTGATATTTGACCTTGCTGACTCTTCCCCCATTTATTCCTGACTGCAGTTTTAATGTCGGTTCTAAGAGTCAAACTTCATCTATGAATCTAATAGCCTTTTCTAATTCCCTTCTTTGAGAAGGAAATATCCTTCTTGACTTCTCAAATCTTGCTCTTAACTGTTTTAGTTAATTCTAAGTTATAGGCTCGTACTACAGGGATTCCGTTTAGATAAGGCCTCACCCAGCTGCAGTAATTACAAAAGAAAGCCATATTACACCAATCCCCTGGAATAGTCCAAGTGATGTCCTTTGTGGACTCGTTAGTAGGTCGCAGGATCGATCCTTGTCTCACGATGCTGTTCATCGGGTGGATGTTGCCGATGATTGCTGCCAATTCTATCAGAATCTTGATCGGAGCCATCTTGTGCCATGACCTATAACAGAAAATGTTGAGTGTTTATCCTTTCACAGTTTTCAACTGATTAATTTGGTACCACCTGGGCCTTTTCTTCCCCGTTTTATCTGGGATTTGGACCAGGTATACCGCGGGACTGGCTCGGTCTCTGATTGGGCAGGGTCCCACCCACTTAGGTTCGATGGCATGTTCCCTTCTTCGGTAATTTACAAACATAACCACATCCGCAATCTGATACTCGAAAGGCCGAACATTTTTGTCAAAATATTTTTTCATCCGTTGTTGGCTTTATCCGTTGTTGGTCTGCTGGGCGAGGAACTCATTTGTTTTCTGAATATGTTCTATAATTGATTCCAACCACCTCTGGTTGGCCGCCCCCTGCAGGAGTCGGGTGAGAGATGGAGTGAGGAGGTGGGCCGGTGTTCTCATTAGCCGCCCCGTCATAGCCTGGTAAGGTGAAATACCTCGTGGTGCCATGTGGGGTTGCTCTCATCGCCATCAGGCACATGGGCAGCATGTGAGCCCATTGTGTGGGGTGGTCTGCACAAAACTTGTTCAACATAGTTTTAAGGGTCCGGTTCCCCCTTTCCACCACTCTTGATGATTGTGGGTGGTGTGCTATGTGTAGTTTGTGGGGGATTTTCATGAGTCTCTGGAGTTCAGTGAAGACTTTCCTGGTAAAGTGTGACCCTTGGTCGCTATCCACCTGGATCGGGATTCCCCACCTGCAGACCACCTCACACAATAGCAGTTTTGCTGCCGTGAGAGCGGTGTTGACTCTGCAGGGGAAGGCCTCAATCCATTTTGTGAATTTGTCTATCAGGACCAGACATTACTTGTAGCCCAGGGGCGCCGTGGCTGGAGGGCCCATAAAGTCAATGTGGACATGTGTCCAGGGCCCGTTTGATGTTAGCGGCCGTCGTAGTATTGCCCTATTAGAGTGATTACCTGGGTTGTGCTGAAGACACGCAAGGCACCTGTGGACTCTTTTTTCAAAGTCCTCATTACAACCGGGGTACCAGGTCGTGGAGAGTTTCTCCAGGGTGCTCTTTGCAGAACAATGCCACCACCGCCCCTCCCCCCCGACCGGGTAGGCGTGTAGCAGATCAAACAGTTCATCTCCCATCGATGGGGGAACACAGGTTACGGAATAATCCGGGGTGGCACCGTATATGAGATGGGCATCAGGGTACTGACCATGTCCTGGTAGAGGAAATTGAGCAAGGCCCATGGGGTTGCAGCTGGCAGAGGCTGGTCCTGTTGGTGCCATGCAATGACTATAGAGTAAGGGTCATACATGGCCTGCAGGGAGGCTAGGTCGTTGGCTGGACGGATTGCTACCACGGGTAGGGCGTTGGGTTCCTGAGGTCATTCCCATGCTGGGGCGTTTATAACAGCTTGCTTGGCGGCCTGCTCAGCCGTTGAATTACACCTAGCTAACGAATCTATGTACCGGGAATGTGCCTTAACCTTACCCACATAAACAGGTGCCGTATGCCCCCGCAACCCCGCGTCCAAGTCCCAGAACAAGGTGGCATGCAACAGGGGTTTACCGTCGGTGGTACAAAAGTTATTCCGCGCATACATCAGCAGGGGCAGCAGGGTGTTGATAGCATCGGCACTGTCGGACCAAATGTTAATGTTTTGGGAGGCGGTAACCTGAACGGCGGTTATGAGAGCCGCCACCTCGGCGTATTGCGCAGAATGAGGGGGGCGACTGGATTGGATAACCTCACTCGGTAGGATAATGGCGAACCCGGTGTGCGGTTTACCAACCTTGTGAAATGATGATCCGTCAATAAAGACATCCGGTGTCCCCATAATCGGTTCTGCCTGGACCGCGGAGGTGTGGAAGTCCAGCGGGGGAAGGGGACATTTGTGCGGGGGTCGGTCGTATAAGAGTCGTTGGGGCAGCAAAGTAGTTCGTTTGGGAGTGACCTCCAAGTCACGCCTGTTCAGTTTCAATGCCAGTGGCTCGGCCGAGCCGATGACACTCGCGTGTCCCCGGGCCGGAGTAGCAGGTTGAGTGACGTGTGTGGGCTGTGTCGTATCACTCGATTGAAACCCGTTATGTAGGTAAAGTGTTTCACGGCCCAAAAGGCGGCCATCAGGTGTCTTTCACAGGCAGAGTAAGTCAGCTCAGCCCCCCTTAGGATTCTTGAAGGGTAGGCGATGGGTAATAGTTTGCCCTGGTCATCCTGGCATAGGGCGGCTGCGAGGCTTTTCTCTGTGGCCCCTCCCTCCATGTGGAAGGGCTCGCTGGCTTTGGGTGGAACCAGACACGTAGCCTGTGCGACAGCTTGCTTCAGCAGTGTCACAGCGGTTGTACAGTCCTCAGTCCAACCGAGCCGGACTTGGTCGTCGTTTCCTTTAAGTAGTTGATAAAGCGGAGCGCCTGTTTCTGCAAATCGTGGAATGAAAGTCCGCTGGTCTCCCACCAGCCCGAGAAAGGAACGCAGGGCGGTCTTTGAAGTGGGCAGGGGGAGGCGCTGAATGGTTTCGATCTTTGCTGATCTGGGCTGATGCCGGAAGCTCCATGTCGGACACCTAAAAAGGTGACACAGTCCTGCACCAGCTGGGCTTTCCGCTGGTGAACCTTTAGTCCAGCTTTTAAAAGCAGCTGCAGCAGTTCCTGAAGGAGTGCCAAATGCTCAACGCGGTCTGTGGTAGCGAGCAGGATATCATCAACATACTGAAGCAAACAGGAGGGCCGTGAAAAGTTCTTCAGTGCCCCGGCGATACGGTTGTGGAAAATTTTGGGGGCGTAATGGAACCCTTGTGGCAGGGACGTCCAGGTATAACTCTGATCCTCGAAGGTTAAAGCAAATTGAAACTGATCTTCTTGCCTTACGGGGACACTCCAGAAGCCATTAGAGATATCGAGGGTTGAGAAGACTTTTCTGCCGTTGGGGATCTGTGAGAGTAGGGTGGGTGTCTCCCGAACCATCGGAGCGCACGCGGGGGTGATTGAATTGAGCTTGAGGTAGTCGCTGGTTACCCGCCTACTCTCATCCGGCTTTTTAACTGGCCAGACGGGAGTGTTAGTTGTAAATGTGCCTTTGCGGACAACACCCAGCTTTAACAATGACTCGAAGGTGTTCGAATGTATGGTCTACTCCCGGCCGGGTATGAGGACTGTTTTTCGGGGGCGTGAAGCGGAACGTTAATCTCCTCGGGTTCGGTCATGCCCCCGCAATCATGTTTGTGGGTCGCGAATACTCCCGGGACTGACTCCCGGATCGCCCAGACTTCCGGGTCTGCAGAGGTAACTGACTCTTTTTTTTAAATCTCGAATACCGAGCGCTCGCTGGACACCGGGGTGGGGGAGGGTCCGTTTTGAAGGTTCCACCCGATACAATTGTTGGCATAATGAATCACTGCCTGATGACTGCCGAGCACATCACTGCCTAATATTCCTTGCCCGGTATGCATGGACAAATAAATGGGGTTTTGAACCGCGACCTGCACCCCTCCTATGTCCAATACTATGGGAAGAGAACCTTATATAGTCGCCTGGGTTGAATTGTTGAAGCCTGATAGGAGCTGGGGCACATCCTTAGTGGTGTCAGTGTGGGAATCGTGTTTGATGGTTGTTAAAGAGCCCAGTTTTAAAGCATAATCAGATATTACATATGGTCTAAGCTGAGTATAATAGATAGACAACCCGTGACAGTAGAGAGCGATCTACGACTCCCGAAGCGGAACGCCACGACCGGACGGACGGTCGGTTGGATGTCTGATGAGACAGTGTGGAGGTGTCGGGTCAGCAGGTTTCTGCAGTCAGTAACAGCAGTCACTTCTGTTGATTCGTCCCACGGGCTGTGGAGGTGTTAGGCCTGAGCCAGCATTGATCCACCTCAGAGGCTGAACCGAGTCAAGGTGTTAGGCCTGAGCCAGCATTGATTCCAACCTTGAGAAAGCCTTCGCCCCTCGCTCTCTGAGTCCCTCTCTCAGCCCTCTATATTTATACTTATTTCTGTGGTCTGTGATCTATCTAATGTCAATCACCTATAATCATCTGTAATCCAAATCTTTTGCGGGAAAACATCCCTCACTGCTTCTTTCTGCATGGCTGACGAGGCCTTTCTCTTATCTTTCTGAGGAATGTTTTGTTATGTTTCTTTAAGCACATTTTATGACTTCTTGGCTCCTCATTGTCCAGCTACGACTATCCTCCCGTGTTTTCTTGCATTTTACGACCTTCTTATCATTCTGGTGTTTGTTAATTGAGCCTGCTGACACTTCACCCATTTGTTCCTGAATACATTTTAATTCCTTTTCTCAGAGTCAAACTTCATCTATGAATCGAATCGCTGTTTCTTACAGAAGGAAAGAGAGAGATAGAGATAGAGAGAGTAACATAGGGAGAGAGAGATAGAGAGACAGTGACAAAGGGCGAGAGAGAGAGAAACAGAGGGAGAGAGTCACAGAGAGAGAGAGAGAGACAGCGATAGAGAGAGGGAGACAGCGAGAGAGAGAGGGTTAATGGCCAAGGTGCGTGTAGTCCGTTCCCGGGGACTGAGCAGCGGCCGCACTTTGGGACAACACAGGTGGAGGCGCAGCACATGTACAAGGGCCGCTGGATGGAGGCGAAAGCAAACAAGTTTCAGGCCAGTTTAAAGCCGGAAAAAATACAGGAAAGTGATATTGAATGTCCCGCGTTAAGTTCTAGTTAAATTTTGCCAGATGTTGTCCCCTTTTTGAAAGAGTTTATTAGGTATTTAAATCACGTTATGGGGAGACGGGGGAAAAGATTGTGCCCCCGTTTGTACCTCCGAATCTGTGAGAGACGGAGGGAACGGCAGCAGAAATAGAGGAAACAACTTCTCCAGAACGGATCCAAATTCATCGCCAAGGCTGAGGAGAGAAAACCTCACCGCCTTCTTTGGAAGTTTAACCACTTTATTCGCTTTCTTATTTGAGCTCCGTTTGGAGTCAGAGTTTATTTTATTTTATTGTTGCATGTGTAACGACAGCATTGAAGATGGAAAGAGAAACTTGGAGCAACTTCTTCTGTCAAAGCTGCAATGAGACTAGAAATAATTTAAAGATTTTTAATGAACTTTAAAAAAAAATGAACGTTAAAAACACTTTTTTCCCCTAAGTTTCCGGTATGATTTCGGAAGAAACAAGGATGAATCAATTTTCCCCTCATCTTAACAAGATTCAAGTCTTGAAGTCCGCACGCTTTTAAGGAGGCTCTGAATTGCTTAAACAATTTTTAAATTGAAATTTCGCAATATTTGATTTTGAACGATCTACTGAAGTGAGTAGCTTTACACAAACATGCTGTTGAGGAGGGGGAGGGCAGGGGATAGATGTGAAGGATGTACATATTACTTTTTATTGACTTTTTAAAATATCATTAATACGTTTAGGAAGAGAACCAAAATGGGGAAGAACACAAACAATTTCATTTTATATAATATAAAAACAGAAAATGCTGGAAATACTCAGCAGGTCTGGCAGCATCTGTGGAGAGAGAGAAAAAACAGACTTAACGTTTCAGGTCTGTGACCTTTCTTCAGAACTGGAAAATGTTGGAGATGTAACAGATTTTAACCAGGTGCAGAGGCAGGGAAAGGCGGGAGGTCGGAATGAATACATAGAAACATAGAAGATATGTTCTAGGAGTAGGCCATTCGGCCCTTCGAGCCTGCTCCGCCATTTAATGAGATCATGGCTGATCATCCAAACTCAGTACCCTGTCCCTGCCTTCTCCCCATATCCCTTGATACCTTTAGCCTTAAGAAATATAACTAACTCCTTCTTGAATATATTTACTGACTTGGCCTCAACTGCCTTCTGTGGTAGAGAATTCCACAGGTTCACCACTCTCTGGGTGAAGAAATCCTCCTCATCTCTGTCCTAAATGGCTTGCCCCTTATCTTTAGTCTGTGACCCCTGGTTCTGGACTCCCCTGCCATCGGGAACATCCTTCCTGCTTCCAGTCTGTCTAGTCCTGTTAGAATTTTATAAGTTTCAATGAGATCTCCTCTTATTCTTCTAATCTCCAGCGAGTATAAGCCCAATCGACCCAATCTCTCCTCGTACTTCATTTTTGCCATCCCAGGTATCAGTCTGGTGAATCTTCGCTGCACTCCCTCCATGGCAAGAACATCCTTCCTCAGATAAGGCGACAAAAACTGCACACAATACACAAGGTGAGGTCTCACCAAGGTCCAGTACAGCTGCAGCAAGACAGCTTTGTTCCTGTACTCAAACCCTCTCGCTACGAAGGCGAACATACCATTTGCCTTCTTAACCGCCTGCTTTACCTGCATTCTTACCTTCAGCGACTGGTGCACAAGGACACCCAGGTCTTGTTGCACTTCCCTTTCTCCCAATCTATTGCCGTTCAGATAATAATCTGCCTTTCTGTTTTTGCCACCAAAGTGGATAACCTCGCATTTATCCACATTATACTGCATCTGCCATGCTTCTTCCCAATCACCCAATCTGTCCAAATCATACTGGAGTTTCTCGGCATCCTCCTCGCAGCACACACGCACCTCCAGCTTTGTGTCATCTGCAAACTTGGAGATATTAAATCTAGTTCCCTCGTCTAGATCATTGATATATTTAGTGAACAGCTGGGGTTCAAACCGATCCCTGCGGAACCCCACTAGTCACTGCCTGCCACTCGGAAAAAGATCCGTTTATTCCAACTCTTTGCTTCCTGTCTGCCAACCAGTTCTCTATCCAAGTCAGTATCTTGCCCCAATCCCATGTGCCTTAACTTTAAACGCTAATCTTTTATGCAGGAGCTTATCGAAAGCCTTCTGAAAGTTCAAATACACCACATGACTGGTTCTCCCTTATCAATTCTATCAGTTACATCCTCAAAAAATTCCAGTAGATTAGTCAAGCACGATCTACCTTTTGTAAATCCATGTTGACTTTGTCCAATCCTGTCACTGGGATGATCTGTGATATGGTGGAAGGCGGGAGTAATTAAATCCGGATCCGCACCTGGTTAAAATATGTTGCATCTCTGACTTTTTCCAGTTCGGACGAAAGGTCACATACCTGAAACGCTAACTTTGTTTCTCTCTCTCTCTCTCTCCACAGATGCTGCCTGACCTGCTGAGTATTTCCAGCATTTTCTGTTTATATTTCAGATTCCAGCATCTCCTGTATTTTGCTATTGTGAACGATTTTATTTTGTCTGTCGTCCGAGCGTCTGAACAATTCCCAGGAATAATGTAACCATAGATTTCTTTTTAAATGTTTAGTGGAGTGTTAATAGAAACAAGAAATCTGTATAAAAAATGAAGGAAGCTACTTTAGAATAACTGTTATTAATTTATTGAGAAAGACACACAGAATACTTTGATTAAACTGATAATGATTAGGTATAAATGTTTGATTTAGGAGATTAAAAATTGAGAGCACAATGATGTTTGTTTCCTGCTATTTAATTTGGAAGTTCCTAAAATAATTCAACACTTTTCGTGATAGGAGCAGGGATTAATATTGTGGAGAATGTTTGAGAGAAAAAAACAATAGAAGCGAAATTTATAAATAAACATATTTACGTCAGCATATTAGTACAATTTCCAAGTGAGTCTGATTGCTTGTCTTGTCCAGGAAGAATTATGAATAATTATTTGTGTTAAATCATAGCTTTTCCTGCTTTTTGTATTTAATTCAGTGACGCAAACTGTGTATGTGTTTTTCTGCACTTGTGAATAAGTGCTGCATTTCTGACATGTTACATGGGCGGTGTGCTGGTTCAAGAAGACCAGGTTTATTAGTGGAAGTGATTGAAGTTGGAAATACGGATGACCGTTTTTGTTCAATTATTTTTAATACTGTGAACTAAAGAACTACAGCACTTTATATTTGTTGGTTTTCTGGTTGCATTGTGATTAATATTCTGATTACATATCTGGACGTACAGCACGTCAGCACCATAGGAAAGCCGCTGCTCCTGCTGCTTATGCAGCCATTGCTATAGTGACATGAGGGATGGATTAATACGTTGAAAACATTAAAATTAATACAAATTGGACGAATAGATCTGCCTCATTCAGCTCACCTTGGGCTTTTGGATTATTTGTCGATGTGCAACTGAGTGACGTTTCTGAAGTGTTAATTTAAATATTCTGCAGTTCTTTTATATCCCAGTCATTTCTGACAAGGATTTATTTAAATAGAGTTTGTACATGACGAACTAAAAACTTTGAATTAATTCCACATTAGAAAACATACAGACTGCGCTGTTAAGTGACAAGTGAAGTTTAACATCGATGAATGCGAGGTGATGGACGTTGGTAGTAAAATAGAAGCATCATGAGTGTAGTGCGGTTGATGTTGTGTACATGGACTTTCAAAAGGCGTTTGACAAAAACCACGTGACACACCTGGTCATAAAATTATAGCCGTGGGATTAATGGGACAGGGCAGCATGGATGCCAAATTGGCTAAGGGACAGAAAGCAGAGAGTAGTGGTGACGGGTTGTTTTTCAGACTGGAGGGAAGTATACAGTGGTGTTCCCCAGCGGTCGCTATTAGGAGCAGTGCTCTCTTTGATATATTTTGATGGCCTAGAGTTGGGTATACAGGGCATCGAAACTCGGAAATGTAGCACACAATGAGGAAGATAGTTACAGACGTCAGGATGACGTATACTGACTGGTCAACATGGGAGCATAAGAAATAGGAGCAGGAGTAGGCCATTCGGCCCTTCGAGCCTGCTCCAATATTCAATTCGATCATGGTTGACCTTCGGTTCAAAAGTCATTCATGCAGCATCTTCTAACTGACCCTCATTCCTGTATATAAAGTTATCTCCTTACTCAGTTTACTGGCATATTTTGAATTAACAGAATAAAATATTACTGGATCCGAAAGCAAGATCCTAAATGCCAAGAAAATTTGGCTGGGTCTTTACCTTTATAAACTGTTCCTCAGGCTGGAGGGTTCGAGAGCTTCACAGAAGTCCCTGACATGATCCTACACTTCTCTGATGACGTTTCTTTCCGAATCCAGTCCCTTTGCTTACAGCATAGCCCGAACTCTGATTCAATTAGGCAGACACTTCGCAGACTCTATTTAACACAGATAATTGTGATGTGAAAAATGAGAAGAGGCAATGTGAACTCAATTGTACAATTTTAAAGGGAGTGCAGAAACAGAGGGACCTAGGCATGTATGTACACTAATCTTTGAAGGCGGTACGACAATTTGAGAAGTATGTTAATAAAGCATACGGGATGTATTGCTTTATTAATAAGCAGTAGGGTACAAAAGCGAGGAAGTTATGCTAAAACCTAATAAAGCACTGATTAGACTTCAGCTGGATTATTGTGTCCAATTCTGGGCACCAAACTTTAGGAAAATGTCAATGCCTTGGAGCGTGTGCAGAAGAGATTTACTAGAATGGTACCAGGGATAAGGGACTTCAGTTATGTGGAGAGACAGGAGAAGCTGGGGTTGTTCTGATTAGAGCAGAGTAGGTTAAGAGGAGATTTGATAGAGGTGTTTAAAAGCCTAAATAGATTTAATAGAGTAATTAAGGAGCAACTGTTTCCAGTGTAAGTGGGGTCGGTAAGCAGAGGACACAGATTTAATGTGATTGACAAAAGAACCAGAGACAACATGAGGAAGCTTCAGTTTTACACAGCGAGTTGTTGTGATCTGGAATGCGGTGCCTGAAAGGGCGGTGGAAGCAGATTCAATAATAACTTTTAAAGGGGATTTGGATAAAATACTTGAGATAGAATAAAATACTGGGGAAAGAGCAGAGGAGTGGGATTAATTGAATAGCTCTACCAAAGAGCCGGCACAGGAATGGTGGGCCGAATGGCCTCCTTCTGTGATGTATCATTCCATGATTCTATAATCACCGATACCTTAGAAAATAAGAAACTGAACGTGGCAGAAGAGCAAAGTGCTCTCGTGCTAAAGAGGAACAAATAATTAAAAGCAGTATCACTGGTCAGCAACGCAATTAAAATGCGAACAATGAATTCGTGTTTATTTCTAAGGCAATAAAATTCAAAAGAAGTGAAGTTGGCCAATGGTGGGAAGTGGCGTTTCACAAGGATCGGTGCTGGGAACACTTTTGTTCACGATTTACTTAAACAATTAGGACTCAGGAATCGGAAGTGCAATTTCAAACATTGTCGATGCCACCCAAATGGGAGTTTATCATTAATACAGTGGAGGACAGTGACAAAATCCAGGAAGACGTTATTAAACAGGCAAAATGGGCGTGTAACTGGCAAATGAACCTCAATATAGAGAAACGTGAGGTAGTGCATTTTAATAGGAAGAATACGGAGGTCACATACACCTTGGAAAATAAGTTCTAAACGGGGTTGAGGGACAGAGAGGTGTGAGGGTACAGTTACATAAATCACTAAAAGTTGCAATGCAGATTGAATAGGATACAAATACAAAAAAAAGCACTGGGGTTAATTTCTAGAGGGATAGAATTGTAAAGAATAGAAGTTATGTTAAACTTGTATGGAACCTTGGTTAGACCACACTTGGTGTACTGCGAACAGGGTCTCCATTTTATAAAAGGGACATAGAGGGTAAGGTGAAGGTACAAATAGTATTTACTGAAATGATACCTGAACTGAGAGGTTATACCTGTCAGGAAAGACTGAACAGGCTGGGGCTCTTTTCTTTAGGAAATTGAAGACTGAGGGATAATCAGATAGTGTTCTTTGAGATTATGAAAGAGTTTCATAGGGTAGATTAGGGAAGGTGTTTCCACTTGCAGGAGAGACCAGAACTTGTGATCATAGATTTAAGATAGTCATTAATAAATGTAATAGGGAATTCAGGAGAAACCATTTTACCAAATGAGTGGTCAGAATGTGGAACTCGCCACCACAAGGAGCAGTTGATGCGAATAGCACAGACACATTTTAAGGGGTAGCGAGACAAGCACATGAGGGGGAAAGGAATAGAATGATATTTTTACTGGGTTAGATGAAGGAGGGTGGGTGGAGGATCGTGTGGAGCATGGACACCAACATGGACATTTTGAGTCGAATGGCCTGTCTCCGTGCTGTAAATACTTTGTAAATTGTATTAAACATGTAGAGGACCGGGGTCAGGTCACACTTAGAGAACAGTGCATAGTTATGTTCTCTATAATATAAAAAGGACATCGAAGATCTGGAGAAAGTGCAAAAAATACTTTCAACATCAACAACTTGTATTTATATAGCGCCTTTACATAGTAAAATGACCCAAGCGATTCACGGCAGCGTTATTGAACAACACCTGACCCTGAGCCACATAAGGAGATATTAGGAAAGATGACCAAAAGCTTAGTCAAAGAGGTAAGTTTTAAGCAGCATCTTAAAGGAGGAGGGAGATTTAAGAGAATCAGAGAGGTTTAGGGAGGGGATTCCTGAGATTGGGGCCCAGGCAGCTGAAAGCACAGCCGCCAATGGTGGAACGGTTATAATCGGGGATGTGCTAGAGGTCAGAATTAGAGGAGCACAGAGATCTTGGGAGTGTTGTGGGGCTGGTGGAGCTTGCAGAGGTAGGGAGGGCGAGGCCATTTAGGGATTTGAAAGCTAGGATGATCATTTTAAAATGGAGGCATTGCCGGAAGGGGATACACTGTAGGTCAGCGAGCACAGGGGTGGTGGTTTACCGGGATTTAGTGTGGGTTAGGTTACGGGCAGCACAGCTTTTGATGAGCTCAAGTTATGGAGGGTGGGAGATGGGAAGCCGGCCGGGAGAGAGTTGGTGTTGTCATGTCTAGAGGTACCAAAGGCCTGGATGATGGTTTGAGCAGCAGATGAGCTGAGGCAGGGGTGGAGTTCGGCGTTGTTACGGAGGTGGAAATAAGCCGTCCTGGTGATGGGGTGAATATATGGTCGGAAGATCATTCCGTGGTCTAATACGACACCAAGGTTGCAAACAGCAAACTGGTGCTAAGGAGAGGGATGGAGTCGATGGCTTGGCAACGGAGTTTGTGGCGGGAGGCCAATAGCTTCGGTCTTACAAATATTTAGTTGGATGGCACCAGAACTGAAAGATTGCAGCTATCGGGAAAGATTAAATAGGTTGGGCCTTTCTGCTATTGAAGAGAGAGGACTTAGATGAGGCCTGATAGAGATCTTGAAAATTAAGAATGGGTTGGACAGGGTAGATGTAGAGAGACTGTTTACACTTGTGGGAGAATGCAACACTTGGGGTGATAAATACAAGACAGTTACTAATAAATTCAATGGGGAAACAAGCAGCAATTTCTGTAGTCAGAAAGTTGATAGAATGTGGACCTCACTACCACAGGAAGTGGTTGAGGAAAATAGTTTAGATTCTTTCAAAACGAAACTAGAGGAGTAAATGCGAGAAAGTGGAATAGAAAGATATTCTGAGAGGCTGAGATGAGGTAGATGCAATGAGAGGAGACTGGTGTGGAGCATAAACACCAGCACAGACAGATTGGGCCGAATGGTATGTTTGTGTGCTGTATATTCCATGTAATATAATCCCCTGAACTGCAGCTCAGCTCTGTCTGCCCACCTACTGACCAGGCTCTTACTCTGGAAGCTGCGAATCAATTGCTGCCCTCAATCGCTGAAGGGACTCTTTACAGAAGAGCTTAGATGGAATGCAGCAAACTAGTGGTCCTGTCCCGAAAGACAATGTGGGAAATGTCAGTAAGAAACAGCGCCGAGTCCGAAAGACAGTGCTCGCCCCGCCGCTGGCTGTATCTTCAGATCTCCAGCGATTGCTGGTGTAATTCAGTGGATTGCAGGCTGGGACTGAATATTACATTCCTGAACTGGAAACACTGGGAGCCGCCTCTGGGCTGCGCTCAGTTGTTTCTGATTATTAATGAATTGAATAATTGAGGTAAGCGGATATTTCACCGCCCTCTTCACCTGCTCTCTGAACTTGGACTGGGTCACCCCATAAATAAATGTGTTTGTGCAGCAACTTAAATCGCGCAGCATAAATCCGACTTGTCCAAAGATATACAAAGAACCAGTGTAATCATTGGGATCAGTTCCTGCAATGGTATAACATAAGAATTCTATAACATTCACCAGCCACAGCAGTATGAAGCTGGCGGATATGGTGAAGAGTAAAATCTCAGACTTCCTTCTGCTCTCCATCTCTGGGTCTCTGCCATTCTCTCCCTTGCTCTCACCCCTCAGTCCGTTACGGAGCAGACTGACCACTAAAATGTGACTGACTGTCAGAGCGTGGAGCAACAGAATTAAAGCGAATGGGAGCAATGGGGTTAAAACCCTATCAACCCAATCAAATCCTACCCATCCGGGCTCAGTATAATAGTTTGGGATTCAATCACAGAACCACGGTACATTGTCGATTATCATTCTAGGTTCCAATATAAAGTAGTAGGGACGCATTTTCTAAACAGAGCAGAATGCAGGTTGTTCCCAGAACCATAACCGCAGTTTTCTCGGTGCAATATTTAGTTTTCAGCTTCTGGCAACAAATTACCACAAATCGATCAAAGGTAAAAGTGACGGTGAACGAGACAGAACAGTCTATGGCTGCATAGGACAGTACATTGATGACACTACACACAGGGGTGATGTCCAGGAAACACAATAGGAAATAATGCCATCTGATCCTCCTCAGTATGACCTCAGTGACAATGAGCATGAGATCCGCCGCTGTCATGCCCACCAGGTAGCGAGTGGTGCAGATGGAGAGCCCGCACTTTCCCCGGGACAAGATCACAATCGCCAGCAAATTTACTGTAAAACACAGAAGGGAAAAGAGACTGGAAATTACTGATCAAAAATTCTCCGTGTCTGAGCCCAGACAGTAAGGGCTGGATTTTAACACCCCAAAAACGGGCGGGTTGGGGTCGGGTCAGAGGTGAAAATTGAACAATATCGTCCCGACCCCAACCCGCCTCCAACCCGCCCGCTTCCGAGTTTAACGGAGACGGGATTGGGGGCGGGCAACGAACCGCTCCCAGGAGGCGGGTTGGCAATTTAAATATTTTAATGAGGCGGGCAGCCTCTCATTTAAAAACAGAAAATTCTGGAGATACTCAGCGAGTCAGGCAGCATCTGTAGAGGGAGAAACAGAGTTAATGTTTCAGGTCGATGACCCTTCGTCAGAACTGGAAAAAGCTGGAGAGAGAAGCAATTGTAGGGGCAGGGAGAGGGGGTAGGGGAGGAAAGAACAAAAGGGAAGGTCTGTGATAGGATGGAAGGCAGGAGAGATTGTGAGACAGAAGAGTTAATGGTGCAAGGCAAAAGGAGATGGGAATGGGACAACTTAAGAAACAAAAGATGGCTGTAGATGAATTGTAAATGGCAATGGCAGAATGAGCGACAGCTATCATGTGAGAGAGAGAGAAAAAGATAGGGAAAGTAGATACAGTCTGAAATTGTTCAACTCAATGTTGAGTCCAGAATGCTGTAATGTGCCTAATCGAATGATGAGGTGCTGTTCCTCGAGCTTACGTTGAGCTTCATTGCAACATTTTAAGAGGCCGAGGATGGTGAGGTCAGAGTGGGAGTGGAGCGGAGAATTAAAGTGACAGGCGACCGGAAGCTCGGGTTGACCGTTATGGACTGAACAGACGTGTTCTGCAAAGCGGTCACCCAACCTGCGTTTGGTCTCCCCAGTGCAGAGGAGACCGCATCGTGAGGAGCGAATACAGTACAGTAAATTGCAGGAAGTACAAATAAATGGCTGTTTCACATGGAAGGGGTGTTTGGGGCCCTGGACAGTGGGAAGGGAGGAGGTAAAAGGGCAGGTGTTGCATCTCCAGCGCTTGCATGGGAACGTGCCGGGCGAATGGGAAGCGCTTTTGGGGGTGATAGTAGACCAGGGTGTCGCGGAGGGTGCGGTCCCTTCAGAGTACTGAAAGGGGAGGTGAGGGGAAGATGCGTTTGGTGGTGGGAACACACTGGAGGTGGCGGAAATGGCGGAGGATCAACGGCGAATAAAGTTACATTTAATTGTTAATTTACACATGGTATCCTCTACAACGTTGTATAAAGTTACAGTTAATTGTTAATTTACACATGGTATCCTCTACAGCGGGGAATAATGTTACAGGTATATGTACATTTACACATGGTATCCTCTACACCGGGGAATAAAGTTACAGTTAATTGTTATTTTACACATGGTATGCTCAACACCAGTTATTAAAGTTACGGTTAATTGTTAATTTACGCATGGTATCTCCAATCCAGGGAATAAAGTTACAGTTAATTGTTAATTTACACATGGTACACTCTCAACCAGTGAATAAATCTACAGTTAATTGTTAATTTACACATGGTATCCTCTGCACCAGGGAATAAAGTTACAGTTAATTGTTAATTTACACATGGTATCCTCTACACCGGGGTATAAAGTTACAGATAATTGTTAATTTACACATGGTATACTCTGCACCGGGGAATAAAGTTACAGTTAATTGTTAATTTACATATGGTATCCTCTTCATCAGGGAATACATTTACAGTTAATCGTTAATTTACACATAGTATCCTCTACGCCGGGGAATAAAGTTGCATTTAATTGTAAATTTACACATGATATCATCCGGTACATTTAATAAATCTACAGATAATTTTAAATTTACTCATGATATCCTCTGCAAAGGTGAATAAAGTTACAGTTAATTGTTAATTTACACATGGTATCCTCTACAAAGGTGAATAAAGTTACAGTTAATTGTTAATTTACACATGGTATCCTCTACTCCAGGGAATAAAGTTACAATTAATTGTTCATTTACACATGGTATCCTCGACACCAGGTATTAATGTTTCAGTTAATTGTTAATTTACGCATGGTATCCTCCAGACCTGGGAATAAAGTTAAAGTTAATTATTAATTTACACATGGTGTCCTCGACAGCAGGTATTAATGTTGCAGTTAATTGTTAATTTACACATGGTATCCTCCACACCGGTGCATAAAGTTACAGATTATTGTTAATTTACACATTGTGTGCTCCACTCCAGGGTATAAAGTTACAGATAATTGTTAATTTACACATTGCATCCTCCACACCAGGGAATAAAGTTACAGTTAATTGTTAATTTACACATGGTGTCCTCCACACCGGGGCATAACGTTACAGTTAATTGTTAATTTACACATGGCATCCTCCACCCCGGGGAATAAAGTTACAGTTAATTGCTAATTTACACATGGTATCCTCCACCCCGGAAAATAAAGTTACAGTTAATTGTTAATTTACACATGGTGTCCTCCTCACCGGGGCATAAAGTTACATTTAATTGTTAATTTACACTAAATATCCTCTAAACCGGGGAGTAACGTTGCAGTAAACTGTTAATTTACACATGGTATCCTCTACACCGGGGAATAACATTACAGTTAATTGTTAATTTAGTCATGGTATCCTCCCCACCGGGGCATAACGTTACAGATAATTGTTAATTTAGACATGGTATCCTCCACCCCGGGGAAAAAAGTTACAGTTAATTGTTAATTTACACATGGTATCTTCCACACCAGGGAATAAATTTACAGTTAATTGTTAATTTACACATGGTATCCTCTACAACGGCGAAAAAAGTTAAAGATAATTGTTAATTTGCACATGGTATCCTCTACAGCGGTGTATAGAGTTACAGTTAATTTTTAATTTACAAATGGTTTCCTCTACACCGGGGAATAAAGTTACAGTTAATTGTGAATTTATACATGGTATTCTCTACACTGGGGAATAAAGTTACAGTTATATTGTTATTTTACACATGCTATCCTCGACACCAGGTATTAAAGTTACGGTTAATAGTTAATTTACGCATGGTATCTTCAAGTCCAGGGTATAAAGTTACAGTTAATTGTTAATTTACACATGGTACACTCTAAACCAGTGAATAAATCTACAGTTAATTGTTAATTTACACATGGTTTCCTCTTGACTAGGGAATAAAGTTACAATTAATCTTTAATTTACATATGGTGTCCTCTAAACCGGAAAATAAAGTTACAATTTCCTGTTAATTTACACATGGTATCCTCTTGACCAGGGAATAAAGTTACAGTTAATCTTTAATTTACATATGGTGTCCTCTACACCGGAAAATAAAGTTACAGTTAATTGTTAATTTACACTAAGTATCCTCTGAACCGGGGAGTAACGTTTAAGTTAACTGTTAATTTATACAGGGTATCCTCTACACCGGGGAATAACGTTACAGTAAATTTTTAATTTAGACATGGTATCCTCCCCACCGGGGCATAAAGTTACAGATAATTGTTAAGTTACACATGGTATCCTCCACCCCGGGACAAAAGGTACAATTAATTGTTAATTTACACATGGTATCCTCCACACCAGGGAATAAAGTTACAGATAATTGTTAATTTACGCATGGTATCCTCCGCACAAGGGAATAAAGTTACAATTAATTGTTCATTTACATATGTTATCCTCTACACCGGGGAATAAAGTTACAGATATTTGTAAATTTACACATGGTCTCCTCTACACCGGGGAATAATGTTACAGATAATTGTACATTTACACATCGTATCCTCCAAACCAGGGAATAAAGTTTCAGTTAATTGTTAATTTACACATGAAATCCTCTACACCATGGAAAAAAATTAAAGTTAATCGTTAATTTACATATGGTAAACTCTACACCGGGGAATAAAATTGCAGTTAATTGTTAATTTACACATGGTTCACTCTAAACCAGGGAATAAATCTACAGTTAATTTTAAATTTACACAGTGGTATCCTCTACAAAGGTGAATAAAGTTACAGTTAATTGTTAATTTACACATGGTATCCTCTACAACGGAGAATAAAGTTACAGTTAAATGGTAATTTACACATGGCATCCTCTACACCAGGGAATACATTTGAAGTTAATTGTTAATTTACACATGTTATCCTCCACACAAGTTATTAAATTTATAGTTAATTGTTAATTTTCACATGGTATCCCCGACACCATGTATTACATTTACAGTTAATTGTTAATTTACACATGTTATCCTCCAAACCAGTTATTAAAGTTACAGTTAATTGTTAATTTACGCATGATATCAACCAGACCAGGGAATAATGTTACTGTTAATTGTTAATTTACATCTGGTACACTCTAAAGCTGGGAATAAATCTAAAGTTAAATGTTAATTTACACATGGTACTCTCTAAACCAGGGAAATAAATCTACAGTTAATTGTTAATTTACACATGGTATCCTCTGCAACGGCGAATAAAGTTACAGTTAATTGTTAATTTACACATTGTATCCTCTACAACGGCGAAAAAAGTTAAAGATAATTGTTAATTTACACATGGTATCCTCTACAACGGTGTATAGAGTTACAGTTAATTATTAATTTACACATGGTATCCTCTACACCGGGGAATAAAGTTACAGATATTTGTAAATTTACACATGGTATCCTCTACACCGGGGAATAATGTTACAGATAATTGTACATTTACACATCGTATCCTCCAAACCAGGGAATAAAGTTTCAGTTAATAGTTAATTTACACATGAAATCCTCTACACCAGGGAAAAAAATTAAAGCTAATCGTTAATTTACATATGGTAAACTCTACACCGGGGAATAAAATTGCAGTTAATTGTTAATTTACACATGGTTCACTCTAAACCAGGGAATAAATCTACAGTTAATTTTAAATTTACACAGTGGTATCCTCTACAAAGGTGAATAAAGTGACAGTTAATTATTAATTTACACATGGTATCCTCTACAACGGTGAATAAAGTTACAGTTAAATGGTAATTTACACATAGCATCCTCTACACCAGGGAATACATTTGAAGTTAATTGTTAATTTACACATGTTATCCTCCACACAAGTTATTAAAGTTATAGTTAATTTTTAATTTACACATGGTATCCCCGACACCATGTTTAACATTTACAGTTAATTGTTAATTTACACATGTTATCCTCCAAACCAGTTATTAAAGTTACAGTTAATTGTTAATTTACGCATGATATCAACCAGACCAGGGAATAATGTTACTGTTAATTGTTAATTTACATCTGGTACACTCTAAAGCTGGGAATAAATCTAAAGTTAAATGTTAATTTACACATGGTACTCTCTAAACCAGGGAAATAAATCTACAGTTAATTGTTAATTTACACATGGTATCCTCTGCAACGGCGAATAAAGTTACAGTTAATTGTTAATTTACACATGGTATCCTCTACAACGGCGAAAAAAGTTAAAGATAATTGTTAATTTACACATGGTATCCTCTACAACGGTGTATAGAGTTACAGTTAATTATTAATTTACACATGGTATCCTCCACACCGGGGAATAAAGTGACAGTTAATTGTTAATTTATAAATGGTATTCTCTACACCGGGGAATAAAGTTACAGTTAATTGTTAATTTACACATGGTGCACTCTAAACCAGTGAATAGATCTACAGTTAATTGTTAATTTACGCATGGGATCCTCTTGACTAGGAAATAAAGTTACAGTTAAACTTTAATTCACATATAGTATCCTCTAAGCCGGAAAATAAAGTTACAATTAATTGTTAATTTACACATGGTATCCTCTTGACCAGGGAATAAAGTTACAGTTAATTGTTAATTTACATATGGTGTCCTCTACACCGGTAAATAAAGTTACAGTTAATTGTTAATTTACACTAAGTATCCTCTGAACCGGGGAGCAACGTTACAGTTAACTGTTAATTTACACATGGTATCCTCTTCACCGTGGAATAACGTTACAGTTAATTGTTAATTTAGACATGGTATCCTCCCCACCGGGGCATAAAGATGCAGATAATTGTTAATTTACACATGGTATCCTCCACCCCGGGGAAAAAAGTTACAGTTAATTGTTAATTTACACATGGTATCTTCCAGTCCAGGGAATAAAGTTACAGTTAATTGTTAATTTACACATGGTGCACTCTAAACCAGTGAATAAATCTACAGTTAATTGTTAATTTACACATGGTATCCTCCTGACTAGGAAATAAAGTTACAGTTAATCTTTAATTCACATATAGTATCCTCTAAGCCGGAAAATAAAGTTACAATTAATTGTTAATTTACACATGTTATCCTCCAAACCAGTTATTAAAGTTACAGTTAATTGTTAATTTACGCATGATATCAACCAGACCAGGGAATAATGTTACTGTTAATTGTTAATTTACATCTGGTACACTCTAAAGCTGGGAATAAATCTAAAGTTAAATGTTAATTTACACATGGTACTCTCTAAACCAGGGAAATAAATCTACAGTTAATTGTTAATTTACACATGGTATCCTCTGCAACGGCGAATAAAGTTACAGTTAATTGTTAATTTACACATGGTATCCTCTACAATGGCGAAAAAAGTTAAAGATAATTGTTAATTTGCACATGGTATCCTCTACAACGGTGTATAGAGTTACAGTTAATTGTTAATTTACACATGGTATCCTCTACACCGGGGAATAAAGTTACAGTTAATTGTTAATTTATACATGGTATTCTCTACACCGGGGAATAAAGTTACAGTCAATTGTTAATTTACACATGGTGCACTCTAAACCAGTGAATAGATTTACAGTTAAGTGTTTATTTTTCACATCGTATCCTCCACACCAGGGAATAACGTTACAGTTAATTGTTAATTTACACATGGTATCCTCTACAGCAGTGAATAAAGTTACAGGTTATTGTTAATTTACACATGGTATCCTCCGCACAAGGGAATAAAGTTACAATTAATTGTTCATTTACACATGTTATCCTCTACACCGGGGAATAAAGTTACAGATATTTGTAAATCTATACATGGTATCCTCTACACCGGGGAATAATGTTACAGATAATTGTACATTTACACATCGTATCCTCCAAACCAGGGAATAAAGTTTCAGTTAATTGTTAATTTACACATGAAATTCTCTACACCAGGGAAAAAAATTAAAGTTAATCGTTAATTTACATATGGTAAACTCTACACCGGGGAATAAAATTGCAGTTAATTGTTAATTTACACATGGTTCACTCTAAACCAGGGAATAAATCTACAGTTAATTTTAAATTTACACAGTGGTATCCTCTACAAAGGTGAATAAAGTTACAGTTAATTGTTAATTTACACATGGTATCCTCTACAACGGTGAATAAAGTTACAGTTAATTGGTAATTTACACATGGCATCCTCTACACCAGGGAATACATTTGAAGTTAATTGTTAATTTACACATGTTATCCTCCACACAAGTTATTAAAGTTACAGTTAATTGTTAATTTACACATGGTATCCCCGACACCATGTATTACATTTACAGTTAATTGTTAATTTACACATGTTATCCTCCAAACCAGTTATTAAAGTTACAGTTAATTGTTAATTTACGCATGATATCAACCAGACCAGGGAATAATGTTACTGTTAATTGTTAATTTACATCTGGTACACTCTAAAGCTGGGAATAAATCTAAAGTTAAATGTTAATTTACACATGGTACTCTCTAAACCAGGGAAATAAATCTACAGTTAATTGTTAATTTACACATGGTATCCTCTGCAACGGCGAATAAAGTTACAGTTAATTGTTAATTTACACATGGTATCCTCTACAACGGCGAAAAAAGTTAAAGATAATTGTTAATTTGCACATGGTATCCTCTACAACGGTGTATAGAGTTACAGTTAATTGTTAATTTACACATGGTATCCTCTACACCGGGGAATAAAGTTACAGTTAATTGTTAATTTATACATGGTATTCTCTACACCGGGGAATAAAGTTACAGTCAATTGTTAATTTACACATGGTGCACTCTAAACCAGTGAATAGATCTACAGTGAATTGTTAATTTACACATGGTATCCTGTTGACTAGGAAATAAAGTTACAGTTAATCATTAATTCACATATAGTATCCTCGAAGCCGGAAAATAAAGTTACAATTAATTGTTAATTTACACATGGTATTCTCTTGACCAGGGAATAAATTTACAGTTAATTGTTAATTTACATATGGTGTCCTCTACACCGGAAAATAAAGTTACAGTTAATTGTTAATTTACACTAAGTATCCTCTGAACCTGGGAGCAACGTTACAGTTAACTGTTAATTTACACATGGTATCCTCTTCACCGGGGAATAACGTTACAGTTAATTGTTAATTTAGACATGGTATCCTCCCCACCGGGGCATAAAGATACAGATAATTGTTAATTTACACATGGTATCCTCCACCCCGGGGAAAAAAGTTACAGTTAATTGTTAATTTACACATGGTATCTTCCAGTCCAGGGAATAAAGTTACAGTTAATTGTTAATTTACACATGGTGCACTCTAAACCAGTGAATAAATCTACAGTTAATTGTTAATTTACACATGGTATCCTCCTGACTAGGAAATAAAGTTACAGTTAATCTTTAATTCACATATAGTATCCTCTAAGCCGGAAAATAAAGTTACAAATAATTGTTAATTTACACATGGTATCCTCTTGACCAGGGAATAAAGTTACAGTTAATTGTTAATTTACATATGGTGTCCTCTACACCGGAAAATAAAGTTACAGTTAATTGTTAATTTACACTAAGTATCCTCTGAACCGGGGAGCAACGTTACAGTTAACTGTTAATTTACACATGGTATCCTCTTCACCGGGGAATAACGTTACAGTTAATTGTTAATTTAGACATGGTATCCTCCCCACCCGGGCATAAAGTTACAGATAATTGTTAATTTACACATGGTATCCTCCACACCAGGGAATAAATTTACATTTAATTGTTAATTTACACATGGTATCGTCCACACCAGGGAATAAAGTTACAGATAATTGTAAATTTACAGATGGTATCCTCTACAGCAGTGAATAAAGTTACAGATAATTGTTAATTTACACATGGTATCCTCCACACAAGGGAATAAAGTTACAATTAATTGTTAGTTTACACATGGTATCCTCTACACCAGGTAATAAAGTTACAGTTACTTCTAAATTTACACATAGCATCCTCCACCCCGGGGAATTATGTTACAGTTAATTGTTAATTTACTCATGGTATCCTCCACACAAGGGAATAAAGTTACAATTAATTGCTCATTTACACATGGTATCCTCTACACCGGGGAATAAATTTACAGATATTTGTAAATTTACACATGGTATCCTCTACACCGGGGAGTAATGTTACACATAATTGTACATTTACACATCGTATCCTCCAAACCAGGGAATAAAGTTATAGTTAATTGTTTATTTACACATGAAATCCTCTACACCAGGGAAAAAATTTAAAGTTAATCGTTAATTTACATATGGTAAACTCTACACCGGGGAATAAAATGCAGTTAATTGTTAATTTACACATGGTTCACTCTAAACCAGGGAATAAGTCTACAGTTAATTTTAAATTTACACAATGGTATCCTCTACAAAGGTGAATAAAGTTACAGTTAATTGTTAATTTACACATGGTATCCTATACAACGGTGAATAAAGTTACAGTTAATTGTTAATTTACACATGTTATCCTCCACACAAGTTATTAAAGTTACAGTTAATTGTTAATTTACACATGGTATGCTCGACACCAAGTATTACATTTACAGTTAATTGTTAATTTACACATGTTATAACCCACACCAGTTATTAAAGTTACAGTTAATTGTTAATTTACACATGATATCAACCAGACCAGGGAATAATGTTACTGTTAATTGTTAATTTACATCTGGTATACTCTAAAGCTGGGAATAAATCTAAAGTTAAATGTTAATTTACACATGGTACTCTCTAAACCAGGGAAATAAATCTACAGTTAATTGTTAATTTACACATGGTATCCTCTGCAACGGCGAAAAAGTTACAGTTAATTGTTAATTTACACTTGTTATCCTCTACAACGGTGTATAGAGTTACACATAATTGTTAATTTACACATGGTATCCTCTACACCGGGGAATAAAGTTACAGTTAATTGTTAATTTACACATGGTATTCTCTACACCGGGGAATAAAGTTACAGTTATATTGTTAATTTACACATGGTATGCTCTACACCAGGTATTAAAGTTGCAGTTAATTGTTAATTTACACATGCTATCCTCGACACCTGGTATTAAAGTTACGGTTAATTGTTAATTTACTCATGGTATCCTCCACACCAGGGAAAAAAGTTACAATTAATTGTTCATTTACACATGGTATCCTCTACACCGTCGAATAAAGATACAGTTAATTGTTAATTTACACATGGTATCCTCCAAACCGGGGAATAAAGTTACAGTTAATTGTTAATTTACGCATGGTATACTCTACACCAGTGAATAAAGTTACAGTTAATTGTTAATTTACAAATTGTATCCTCTACACCGGGGAATAATGTTACAGATAATTGTAAATTTACACATCGTAACCTCTAAAGCACCGAATAAAGTTACTGTTAATTGATATTTTACACATGGTATCCTCTACACCAGGGAATAAAGTTACAGTTATCTGTTAATGTACACATGGTATCCTCCACACCAGGGATTAAAGTTACAGTTAATCGTTAATTTACATATAGTATCCTCTACACCGGGGAATAAAGTTGCAGTTAATTGTTAATTTTCACATGGTATCCTCCACACCAGATGCTAAAGTTACAGTTAATTGTTATTTTACGCTTTGTATAATCCGATCCAGGGAATAAAGTTACTGTTAATTGTTAATTTACACATGGCTCACTCTAAATCACGGAATAATACTACAGTTAATTTTAAATTTACACATGGTATCCTCTACACAAGGTATTAAAGTTACAATTAATGGTACACTCTAAACCAGGGAATTCATCACCAGTTAATTGTTATTTTACACATGGTATCCTCTACAACGGCGAATAAAGTTACAGTTAATTGTTAATTTACACATGTTATCATCCAGTCCAACGATTAAAGTTACAGTTGATTGTTAATTTACACATGGTATCCTCTTCACCAGGGAATAAAGTTACAGTAAATCGTTAATTTACATATGGAATCCTCTACACCAGGTATTAAAGTTGCAGTTAATTGTTAATTTACACATGGTATACTCTACAACGGTGTGTAGAGTTACACATAATTGATAATTTACACATGGTATCCTCTACACCGGGGAATAAAGTTACAGTTAATTGTTAATTTACACATGGTATTCTCTACACCGGGGAATAAAGTAACAGTTATATTGTTAATTTACACATGGTATGCTCTACACCAGGTATTAAAGTTGCAGTTAATTGTTAATTTACACATGCTATCCTCGACACCTGGTATTAAAGTTACGGTTAATTGTTAATTTACTCATGGTATCTTCCAGTCAAGGGAATAAAGTTACAATTAATCTTTAATTTACATATAGTTTCCTCTACACCGGAAAATAAAGTTACAGTTAATTGTTAATTTACACATGGTTTCCATCAAACCAGGTCTCCAAGTTGAAGTTAATTGTTAATTTACACATGGTATTCAACAGACCAGGGAATAAATTTACAGTTAATTGTTAATTTACACATGGTATCCTCCACACCAGGGAATAAAGTTACAATTAATTGTTCATTTACGCATGGTATCCTCCACACCAGGGAAAAAAGTTACAATTAATTGTTCATTTACACATGGTATCCTCTACACCGGGGAATAATGTTACAGATATTTATATATTTACACATGGTATCCTCTACACCGGGGAATAAAGTTACAGTTAATTGTTAATTTACACATGTTATCATCCAGTCCAACGATTAAAGTTACAGTTGATTGTTAATTTACACATGGTATCCTCTTCACCAGGGAATAAAGTTACAGTAAATCGTTAATTTACATATGGAAACCTCTACACCAGGTATTAAAGTTGCAGATAATTGTTAATTTACACCTGGTATCCGCCAGACCAGGGAATAAAGTTATAGCTAAATGTTAATTTACACATGGTATCCTCCAGACCAGGGAAAAAAGTTATAGTTAATTGTTAATTTATACATGATATTCTCCACACAGGGGAAAAATGTTACAGTTAATTGTTAATTTACGCATGGTATCCTCCAGACAAGGGAATAAAGTTATAGTTAATTGTGCATTTACACATGGTATTCTCTACGCCGGGGAATAAATTTACAGATAATTGTAAATTTACACAGGGTATCCTCTACACCGGGGAATAAAGTTACAGTTAATTGTTAATTTACACATGGTATCCTCGACACCAGGGAATAAAGTTACAGTTAATTGTTAATTTAAACATGGTATCCTGTACACCGGTGAATAATGTTGCAGTGAATTGTTAATTCAAACATGTTATCCTCCACAGCAGTTATTAAAGTTACAGTTAATTGTTAATGTACACATGGTATCCTCCACACCAGGGATTAAAGTTACAGTTAATCGTTAATTTACATATAGTATCCTCTACACCGGGGAATAAAGTTGCAGTTAATTGTTAATTTTCACATGGTATCCTCCACACCAGATGCTAAAGTTACAGTTAATTGTTATTTTACGCTTTGTATAATCCGGTCCAGGGAATAAAGTTACTGTTAATTGTTAATTTACACATGGCTCACTCTAAACCAGGGAATAAATCTACAGATAATTGTTATTTTACACATGGTTCACTCTAAACCACGGAATAAATCTACAGTTAATTTTAAATTTACACATGGTATCCTCTGCAAAGGTCAATAAAGTTACAGTTAATTGTTAATTTACACATGGTATACTCTACAACGGTGAATAAAGTTACAGTTAATTGTTAATTTACACATGGTATCCTCTACGCCAGGGAATAAATTTACAGTTAATTGCTAATTTACACATGGTATCCTCCACACAAGGTATTAAAGTTACAATTAATGGTACACTCTAAACCAGGGAATTCATCAACAGTTAATTGTTATTTTACACATGGTATCCTCTACAACGGCGAATAAAGTTACAGTTAATTGTTAATTTACACATGTTATCATCCAGTCCAACGATTAAAGTTACAGTTGATTGTTAATTTACACATGGTATCCTCTTCACCAGGGAATAAAGTTACAGTAAATCGTTAATTTACATATGGAATCCTCTACACCAGGTATTAAAGTTGCAGTTAATTGTTAATTTACACATGGTATCCGCCAGACCAGGGAATAAAGTTATAGCTAAATGTTAATTTACACATGGTATCCTGCAGACCAGGGAATAAAGTTACAGTAAATCGTTAATTTACATATGGAAACCTCTACACCAGGTATTAAAGTTGCAGATAATTGTTAATTTACACCTGGTATCCGCCAGACCAGGGAATAAAGTTATAGCTAAATGTTAATTTACACATGGTATCCTCCAGACCAGGGAAAAAAGTTATAGTTAATTGTTAATTTATACATGATATTCTCCACACAGGGGAAAAATGTTACAGTTAATTGTTAATTTACGCATGGTATCCTCCAGACAAGGGAATAAAGTTATAGTTAATTGTGCATTTACACATGGTATTCTCTACGCCGGGGAATAAATTTACAGATAATTGTAAATTTACACAGGGTATCCTCTACACCGGGGAATAAAGTTACAGTTAATTGTTAATTTACACATGGTATCCTCGACACCAGGGAATAAAGTTACAGTTAATTGTTAATTTAAACATGGTATCCTGTACACCGGTGAATAATGTTGCAGTGAATTGTTAATTTAAACATGGTATCCTCCACAGCAGTTATTCAAGTTACAGTTCATTGTTAATGTACACATGGTATCCTCCACACCAGGGATTAAAGTTACAGTTAATCGTTAATTTACATATAGTATCCTCTACACCGGGGAATAAAGTTGCAGTTAATTGTTAATTTTCACATGGTATCCTCCACACCAGATGCTAAAGTTACAGTTAATTGTTATTTTACGCTTTGTATAATCCGGTCCAGGGAATAAAGTTACTGTTAATTGTTAATTTACACATGGCTCACTCTAAACCAGGGAATAAATCTACAGATAATTGTTATTTTACACATGGTTCACTCTAAACCACGGAATAAATCTACAGTTAATTTTAAATTTACACATGGTATCCTCTACAAAGGTCAATAAAGTTACAGTTAATTGTTAATTTACACATGGTATACTCTACAACGGTGAATAAAGTTACAGTTAATTGTTAATTTACACATGGTATCCTCTACGCCAGGGAATAAATTTACAGTTAATTGCTAATTTACACATGGTATCCTCCACACAAGGTATTAAAGTTACAATTAATGGTACACTCTAAACCAGGGAATTCATCAACAGTTAATTGTTATTTTACACATGGTATCCTCTACAACGGCGAATAAAGTTACAGTTAATTGTTAATTTACACATGTTATCATCCAGTCCAACGATTAATGTTACAGTTGATTGTTAATTTACACATGGTATCCTCTTCACCAGGGAATAAAGTTACAGTAAATCGTTAATTTACATATGGAATCCTCTACACCATGTATTAAAGTTGCAATTAATTGTTAATTTACGCATGGTATCTTCCAGTCCAGGGAATAAAGTTACAGTTAATTGTTAATTTACACATGGTATCCTCTTGACTAGGGAATAAAGTTACAGTTAATCTTTAATTTACATATGGTATCCTCTAAACCGGAAAATAAAGTTACAATTAATTGTTAATTTACACATGGTATCCTCTTGACCAGGGAATAAAGTTACAGTTAATCTTTAATTTTCTTACGGTGTCCTCTACACCGGAAAATAAAGTTAAAGTTAATTGTTAATTTACACTAAGCATCCTCTAAACCGGGGAGTAACGTTACAGTTAATTGTTAATTTAGACATGGTATCCTCCCCACCGGGGCATAAAGTTACAGATAATTGTTAATTTACACATGGTATCCTACACCCCGGGGAAAAAAGTTACAGTTAATTGTAAATTTACACCTGGTATCCTCCACACCAGGGAATAAAGTTACAGTTAATTGTTAATTTACACATCGTATCCTCCACAACAGGGAATAAAGTTACAGTAAATTGTTAATTTACACATTGTATCCTCTGCACCGGGGTATAAAGTTACAGTAAATTTTTAATTTACACGTTGTATCCTCTACACCGAGGAGTAAAGTTACAGTAAATTGTGAATTTACACATGTTATCCTGTACAACGGGGAATAAAGTTACAGTTAATTGTTAATTTGCATATGGTATCCTCTACACCAGTGAATAAAGTTAAAGTTTATTGTTAATTTGCATGTGGTATCCTCTACACCGGGGAATAAAGTTTCAGTTAATTGTTAATTTAAACATGATATGCTCTGCACCAGGGAATAAAGTTACAGTAAATTGTTAATTTACACATGGTATCCTCCACACCGTAGAATAAAGTTACAATTAATTGTTAATTTACCCATGGTATACTTTACACCAGGGAGTAAAGTTACAGTTAATCGTTAATTTACACATGGAATGCTCTACACCAGGAAATAAAGTTACAGTTAATTGTTAATTTAAACATGGTATCCTCCACACCGGGTAATAAAGTTATAGTAAGTTGTTAATTTACACATGGTATCCTCTACACCGGGGAATAAAGTTACAGTTAATTGTTAATTTACACATGTTATCATCCAGTCCAACGATTAAAGTTACAGTTGATTGTTAATTTACACATGGTATCCTCTTCACCAGGGAATAAAGTTACAGTAAATCGTTAATTTACATATGGAAACCTCTACACCAGGTATTAAAGTTGCAGATAATTGTTAATTTACACCTGGTATCCGCCAGACCAGGGAATAAAGTTATAGCTAAATGTTAATTTACACATGGTATCCTCCAGACCAGGGAAAAAAGTTATAGTTAATTGTTAATTTATACATGAATTTCTCCACACAGGGGAAAAATGTTACAGTTAATTGTTAATTTACGCATGGTATCCTCCAGACAAGGGAGTAAAGTTATAGTTAATTGTGCTTTTACACATGGTATTCTCTACGCCGGGGAATAAATTTACAGATAATTGTAAATTTACACAGGGTATCCTCTACACCGGGGAATAAAGTTACAGTTAATTGTTAATTTACACATGGTATCCTCGACACCAGGGAATAAAGTTACAGTTAATTGTTAATTTAAACATGGTATCCTGTACACCGGTGAATAATGTTGCAGTGAATTGTTAATTTAAACATGGTATCCTCCACAGCAGTTATTAAAGTTACAGTTAATTGTTAATGTACACATGGTATCCTCCACACCAGGGATTAAAGTTACAGTTAATCGTTAATTTACATATAGTATCCTCTACACCGGGGAATAAAGTTGCAGTTAATTGTTAATTTTCACATGGTATCCTCCACACCAGATGCTAAAGTTACAGTTAATTGTTATTTTACGCTTTGTATAATCCGGTCCAGGGAATAAAGTTACTGTTAATTGTTAATTTACACATGGCTCACTCTAAACCAGGGAATAAATCTACAGATAATTGTTATTTTACACATGGTTCACTCTAAACCACGGAATAAATCTACAGTTAATTTTAAATTTACACATGGTATCCTCTACAAAGGTCAATAAAGTTACAGTTAATTGTTAATTTACACATGGTATACTCTACAACGGTGAATAAAGTTACAGTTAATTGTTAATTTACACATGGTATCCTCTACGCCAGGGAATAAATTTACAGTTAATTGCTAATTTACACATGGTATCCTCCACACAAGGTATTAAAGTTACAATTAATGGTACACTCTAAACCAGGGAATTCATCAACAGTTAATTGTTATTTTACACATGGTATCCTCTACAACGGCGAATAAAGTTACAGTTAATTGTTAATTTACACATGTTATCATCCAGTCCAACGATTAAAGTTACAGTTGATTGTTAATTTACACATGGTATCCTCTTCACCAGGGAATAAAGTTACAGTAAATCGTTAATTTACATATGGAATCCTCTACACCAGGTATTAAAGTTGCAGTTAATTGTTAATTTACACATGGTATCCGCCAGACCAGGGAATAAAGTTATAGCTAAATGTTAATTTACACATGGTATCCTGCAGACCAGGGAATAAAGTTACAGTAAATCGTTAATTTACATATGGAAACCTCTACACCAGGTATTAAAGTTGCAGATAATTGTTAATTTACACCTGGTATCCGCCAGACCAGGGAATAAAGTTATAGCTAAATGTTAATTTACACATGGTATCCTCCAGACCAGGGAAAAAAGTTATAGTTAATTGTTAATTTATACATGATATTCTCCACACAGGGGAAAAATGTTACAGTTAATTGTTAATTTACGCATGGTATCCTCCAGACAAGGGAATAAAGTTATAGTTAATTGTGCATTTACACATGGTATTCTCTACGCCGGGGAATAAATTTACAGATAATTGTAAATTTACACAGGGTATCCTCTACACCGGGGAATAAAGTTACAGTTAATTGTTAATTTACACATGGTATCCTCGACACCAGGGAATAAAGTTACAGTTAATTGTTAATTTAAACATGGTATCCTGTACACCGGTGAATAATGTTGCAGTGAATTGTTAATTTAAACATGGTATCCTCCACAGCAGTTATTCAAGTTACAGTTCATTGTTAATGTACACATGGTATCCTCCACACCAGGGATTAAAGTTACAGTTAATCGTTAATTTACATATAGTATCCTCTACACCGGGGAATAAAGTTGCAGTTAATTGTTAATTTTCACATGGTATCCTCCACACCAGATGCTAAAGTTACAGTTAATTGTTATTTTACGCTTTGTATAATCCGGTCCAGGGAATAAAGTTACTGTTAATTGTTAATTTACACATGGCTCACTCTAAACCAGGGAATAAATCTACAGATAATTGTTATTTTACACATGGTTCACTCTAAACCACGGAATAAATCTACAGTTAATTTTAAATTTACACATGGTATCCTCTACAAAGGTCAATAAAGTTACAGTTAATTGTTAATTTACACATGGTACACTCTACAACGGTGAATAAAGTTACAGTTAATTGTTAATTTACACATGGTATCCTCTACGCCAGGGAATAAATTTACAGTTAATTGCTAATTTACACATGGTATCCTCCACACAAGGTATTAAAGTTACAATTAATGGTACACTCCAAACCAGGGAATTCATCAACAGTTAATTGTTATTTTACACATGGTATCCTCTACAACGGCGAATAAAGTTACAGTTAATTGTTAATTTACACATGGTATCCTCTACACGGGGAATAAAGTTGCAGTTATATTGTTAATTTACACATGGTATGCTCTACACCAGGTATTAAAGTTGCAATTAATTGTTAATTTACGCATGGTATCTTCCAGTCCAGGGAATAAAGTTACAGTTAATTGTTAATTTACACATGGTATCCTCTTGACTAGGGAATAAAGTTACAGTTAATCTTTAATTTACATATGGTATCCTCTAAACCGGAAAATAAAGTTACAATTAATTGTTAATTTACACATGGTATCCTCTTGACCAGGGAATAAAGTTACAGTTAATCTTTAATTTTCTTACGGTGTCCTCTACACCGGAAAATAAAGTTAAAGTTAATTGTTAATTTACACTAAGCATCCTCTAAACCGGGGAGTAACGTTACAGTTAATTGTTAATTTAGACATGGTATCCTCCCCACCGGGGCATAAAGTTACAGATAATTGTTAATTTACACATGGTATCCTACACCCCGGGGAAAAAAGTTACAGTTAATTGTAAATTTACACCTGGTATCCTCCACACCAGGGAATAAAGTTACAGTTAATTGTTAATTTACACATCGTATCCTCCACAACAGGGAATAAAGTTACAGTAAATTGTTAATTTACACATTGTATCCTCTGCACCGGGGTATAAAGTTACAGTAAATTGTGAATTTACACATGTTATCCTGTACAACGGGGAATAAAGTTACAGTTAATTGTTAATTTGCATATGGTATCCTCTACACCAGTGAATAAAGTTAAAGTTTATTGTTAATTTGCATGTGGTATCCTCTACACCGGGGAATAAAGTTTCAGTTAATTGTTAATTTAAACATGATATGCTCTGCACCAGGGAATAAAGTTACAGTAAATTGTTAATTTACACATGGTATCCTCTACACCGTAGAATAAAGTTACAATTAATTGTTAATTTACCCATGGTATACTTTACACCAGGGAGTAAAGTTACAGTTAATCGTTAATTTACACATGGAATGCTCTACACCAGGAAATAAAGTTACAGTTAATTGTTAATTTAAACATGGTATCCTCCACACCGGGTAATAAAGTTATAGTAAGTTGTTAATTTACACATGGTATCCTCTACAGCAGTGAAAAAGTTACAATTAATTGTTAATTTACACATGGTATCCTCTACACCGGGGAAAAAGTTACAGTTAATTGTTAATTTAAACATTGTATCCACTACACCGGGGAATAAAGTTACAGTAAATTGTCAATTTACACATGGTATCCTCTACACCGGGGAATAAAGTTACAGTTAATTGTTAATTTGCACATGGTATCCTCTACACCGAGGAGTAAAGTTACAGTAAATTGTCAATTTACATATGGTATCCTCTACACCGGGAAATAAAGTTACAGTTAGTTGTTAATTTACACATGGTATCCCCTACAACGGGGAATAAAGTTAAAGTGAGATGTTAATTTACACATGGTATCCACTGCAGCGGGGAATAATAATTCAGTTAATTGCTAATTTACTCATGGTATCCCCTACAGCAGAGAAAAAAATTAAAGCAAATTGATAATTTACACATGGTATCCTCTACACCAGGGAATAAAGTTACAGATAATGGTTAATTTACACATGGTATCCTGTACACTGGGGAATAAAGGTACACTTAATTGTCAATTTACACATGGTATCCTCTACACCAGGGAATAAAGTTTTATTTAATTGTTAATTTACACATGGTATCCTCTGAACCCGGGAATACATGTGCAGTTAATTGTTAATTTACCCATGATATCCTCTACATCAGGGAATAAATTTACAGGAAATTGTTAATTTAAACATTGTATCCTCTACTCTGGGAAATAAAGTTGCAGTTAATTGTTAATTTACAAATTGTATCCTCTACACCGGGGAATAAAGTTACAGTTAATTGTTAATTTACACATGGTATCCTCCACACCAGGGAATAAAGCTGCAGTTAATTGTTAATTTACACATGCTATACTCTACACCAGGGACTAAAGTTACAGTTAATTGTTAATTTACACATGGTACCCTCTGCACTGGGGAATAAAGTTACAGTTAATTGTTAATTTACACATGGTATCCTCTGCACTGGGGAATAAAGTTACAGTTAATTGTTAATTTATACATGGTATTCCCTACAGCAGTTAATAAAGTTACAGTTAATTGTTAAATTTACACATGGAAGCCTCGACAGCAGTTAATGAAGTTACAGTTAATTGTTAATTTACACATGGTATCCTCTGCACCGGAGCATAAAGTTACAGTTAATCGTTAATTTACACATGGAATACTCTACACCGGGGAATAATGTTGCAGTTAATTGTTAATTTACACATGGTATCCTCTGCACTGGGGAATAAAGTTACAGTTAATTGTTAATTTACACAAGGTATCCCCTACAGCAGTTAATAAAGTTACAGTTAATTGTTAAATTTACACATGGAAGCCTCGACAGCAGTTGATGAAGTTACAGTTAATTGTTAATTTACACATGGTATCCTCTGCACCGGAGCATAAAGTTACAGTTAATCGTTAATTTACACGTTGTATCCTCTACACCGAGGAGTAAAGTTACAGTAAATTGTGAATTTTCACATGGTATCCTGTACAACGGGGAATAAAGTTACAGTTAATTGTTAATTTGCATATGGTATCCTCTACACCAGTGAATAAAGTTACAGTTTATTGTTAATTTGCATGTGGTATCCACTACACCGGGGAATAAAGTTTCAGTTAATTGTTAATTTAAACATGATATGCTCTGCACCAGGGAATAAAGTTACAGTAAATTGTTAATTTACACATGGTATCCTCCACACCGGGGCATAAAGTTACAGTTAATTGTTAATTTACACATGGTATCCTCTACACCTTGTGAAAAGTTACATTTAATTGTTAATTTACACATGGTATCCTCTGCACCGGGGAATAAAGTTACAGTTAATTGTAAATTTACACATGGTATCCTCTACACCGTAGAATAAAGTTACAATTAATTGTTAATTTACCCATGGTATACTTTACACCAGGGAGTAAAGTTACAGTTAATCGTTAATTTACACATGGAATGCTCTACACCCGGAAATAAAGTTACAGTTAATTGTTAATTTAAACATGGTATCCTCCACACCGGGTAATAAAGTTACAGTAAGTTCTTAATTTACACATGGTATCCTCTACAGCAGTGAAAAAGTTACAATTAATTGTTAATTTAGACATGGTATCCTCTACACCGGGGATAAAGTTACAGTTAATTGTTAATTTAAACATTGTATCCACTACACCGGGGAATAAAGTTACAGTAAATTTTAAATTTACATATGGTATCCAATACACCGGGGAATAAAGTTACAGTTAATTGTTAAATTGCACATGGTATCCTCTACACCGAGGAGTAAAGTTACAGTAAATTGTCAATTTACATATGGTATCCTCTACATCGGGAAATAAAGTTACAGTTAGTTGTTAATTTACACATGGTATCCCCTACAACGGGGAATAAAGTTACAGTGAGATGTTAATTTACACATGGTATCCACTGCAGCGGGGAATAATAATTCAGTTAATTGCTAATTTACACATGGTATCCCCTACAGCAGAGAAAAAAATTAAAGCAAATTGATAATTTACACATGGTATCCTCTACACCAGGGAATAAAGTTACAGTTACTTGTTAATTTACACATGGTATCCTCTACACCAGTGAATAAAGTTACAGTTAATTATTAATTTACACGTGGAATCCTCTACACCAGGGAATAAAGTTACAGATAATGGTTAATTTACACATGGTATCCTGTACACTGGGGAAGAAAGGTACACTTAATTGTCAATTTACACATGGTATCCTCTACACCAGGGAATAAAGTTTTATTTAATTGTTAATTTACACATGGTATCCTCTGAACCCGGGAATACATGTGCAGTTAATTGTTAATTTACACATGATATCCTCTACATCAGGGAAGAAAGGTACACTTAATTGTCAATTTACACATGGTATCCTCTACACCAGGGAATAAAGTTTTATTTAATTGTTAATTTACACATGGTATCCTCTGAACCCGGGAATACATGTGCAGTTAATTGTTAATTTACACATGATATCCTCTACATCAGGGAATACATTTACAGGAAATTGTTAATTTAAACATTGTATCCTCTACACCGGGGAATAAAGTTACAGTTAATTGTTCATTTACACATGGTATCCTCTACACCTTGGAAAACGTTACAGTTCATTGTTAATTTACACATGGTATCCTTTGAACCGGGGAATAAAGTTACAGTTAATTGTAATTTTACACATGGTAACCTCTACAGCAGTTAATAAAGTTGCAGTTAATTGTTAAATTACACATGGTATGCTGCACACCAGGGAATAAAGTTACAGTTAATCGTTAATTAACACATGGAATGCTCTACACCGGGAAATAAAGTTAAAGTTAATTGTTAATTTAAACATGGTATCCTCTGCACCGGGGAATAAAGTTACAGTAAGTTGTTAATTTACACATGGTATCCTCTGCACCAGGGAATAAAGTTACAGTTAATTGTGAATTTACACATGGTGTCCCCTACAACGGGGAATAAAGTTACAGTTAGTTGTTCATTTACACATGGTATCCACTACACCGGGGAAAAAGTTACAGTTAATTGTTAATTTAAACATTGTATCCACTACACCGGGGAAAAAGGTACATTAAGTTGTCACATTACATGTGGTATCCTCTGCACCGGGAAATAAAGTTACAGTTAATTATTAATTTACACGTGGAATCCTCTACACCAGGGAATAAAGTTACAGTTAATTGTTAAGTTACACATGTAATCGACTGCACCAGGGAATAGATTTACAGGAAATTGTTAATTTAAACATTGTATCCTCTACACCGGGAAATAAAGTTAGTTAATTTTTAATTTACACATGGTATCCTCTGCACTGGGGAATAAAGTTACAGTTAATTGTTAATTTACACATGGTATCCTCTACACCGTTGAATAAAGTTACAATTAATTGTTAATTTACACATGGTATCCTCTACACCAGGGATTAAAGCTACAGTTAATTGTTAATTTACACATGGTGTCCTCTACACCTGGCATAAAGTTACAGTTAATTGTTAATTTACACATGGTATCACCTACAGCAGAGAAACAATTTAGAGCAAATTGATAATTTACACATGGTATCCTCTACAACAGGGAATAAAGTTACAGTTAATTATTAATTTACACGTGGAATCCTCTACACCAGGGAATAAAGTTACAGTTAATTGTTAATTTGCACATGGTATCCTGTACACCAGTGAATAAAGTTACAGTTAATTCTTAATTTACACATGGTTTCCTCTACACCAGGGAATAAAGTTACAGATAATTGTTAATTTACACATGGTATCCTGTACACTGGGGAATAAAGGTACACTTAATTGTCAATTTACACATGGTATCCTCTACACCAGGGAATAAAGTTTTATTTAATTGTTAATTTACACATGGTATCCTCTACACCGGGGAATAAAATTAGTTAATTTTTAATTTACACATGGTATCCTCTGCACTGGGGAATAAAGTTATAGTTAATTGTTAATTTACACATGGTATCCCCTACAGCAGTTCATAAAGTTACAGTTAACTGTTAATTTACAAATCGTATCCTGTACAGCGGTTAATCAAGTTACAGTTAATTGTTAATTTACACATGGAAGCCTCGACAGCAGTTAATGAAGTTACAGTTAATTGTTAATTTACACATGGTATCCTCTGCACCGGAGAATAAAGTTACAGTTAATCGTTAATTTACACATGGTATACTCTACACCAGGGACTAAAGTTACAGTTAATTGTTAATTTACACATGTTATCCTCTACACCAGGGAATAATGTTGCAGTTAATTGTTAATCTACACATGGTATCCTCTACACCGGGGAATAAATTTACAGTTAATTGTTAATTTACACATGGTATCCTCTACACCTTGGATAAAGTTACAGTTAATTGTTAATTTACACATGGTATCCTCTGCACCGGGGAATAAAGTTTAAGTTAATTGTTAATTTAAACAGTGTTTCCACTACACCGGGGAATAAAGTTACAGTAAGTTGTCAATTTACATATGGTATCCTCTACACCGGGAAATAAATCTACAGTTAATTGTTAATTTACACATGGTATCCTCTGCAACGGCGAATAAAGTTACAGTTAATTGTTAATTTACACATTGTATCCTCTACAACGGCGAAAAAAGTTAAAGATAATTGTTAATTTACACATGGTATCCTCTGCACCAGGGAATACAATTACAGTAAATTATTAATTTACACGTGGAATCCTCTACACCAGGGAATAAAGTTACAGTTAATTGTTAAATTACACATGGTATCCTGTACACCAGTGAATAAAGTTATTGTTAATTCTTAATTTACACATGGTTTCCTCTACACCAGGGAATAAAGTTACAGATAATTGTTAATTTACACATGGTATCCTGTACACTGTGGAATAAAGTTTTATTTAATTGTTAATTTACACATTGTATCCTCTACACCAGTGAATAAAGTTACAGTTAATTCTTAATTTACACATGGCATCCTCTACACCGTTGAATAAAGTTACAATTAATTGTTAATTTACACATGGTATCCGCTACACCAGGGATTAAAGCTACAGTTAATTGTTAATTTACACATGGTGTCCTCTACACCTGGGATAAAGTTACAGTTAATTGTTAATTTACACATGGTAACCTCTACAGCAGTTAACAAAGTTGCAGTTAATTGTTAATTTACACATGGTATGCTGCACACCAGGGAATAAGTTACAGTTAACCGTTAATTTACACATGGAATGCTCTGCACCGGGAAATACAGTTACAGTTAATTGTTAATTTACACATGGTATCCTCTACACCGGGGAGTAAAGTTACAGTAAGTTGTTAATTTACACATGGTATCCTCTACACCATGGAATAAAGTTACAGTTAATTGTGAATTTACACATGGTATCCCCTACAACGGGGAATAAAGTTACAGTTAGTTGTTAATTTGCACATGGTATCCTCTACACCGGGGAAAATGTTACAGTTAATTGTTAATTTAAACATTGTATCCACTACACCGGGGAAAAAGGTACAGTAAGTTGTCAAATTACATGTGGTATCCTCTGCACCGGGAAATAAAGTTACAGTTAATTGTTAATTTACACATGGTATCCCCTACAACGGGGAATAAAGTTACAGTTAGTTGTTAATTTATACATGGTATCCCCTACAGCAGAGAAACAATTTAGAGCAAATTGATAATTTACACATGGTATGCTCTACACCAGGGAATAAAGTTACAGTTAATTGTTAATTTACACATGGTATCCTGTACACCAGTGAATAAAGTTACACTTAATTCTTAATTTACACATGGTTTCCTCTGCACCAGGGAATAAAGTTACAGATAATTGTTAATTTACACATGGTATCCTGTACACTGGGGAATAAAGGTACACTTAATTGTCAATTTACACATGGTATCCTCTACACCAGTGAATAAAGTTTAATTTAATTGTTAATTTACACATGGTATCCTCTGAACCGGGGAATACATGTGCAGTTAATTGTTAATTTACACATGATATCCTCTACATCAGGGAATAAAGTTACAGGAAATTGTTAATTTAAACATTGTATCCTCTACACCGGGGAATAAAGTTGCAGTTAATTGTTAATTTACACATGGAAACGACTACACCAGGGAATAAATATACAGGGAATTGTTAATTTGAACATTGTATCCTCTACACCGGGGAATAAAGTTGCAGTTAATTGTTAATTTACACATTGTATCCTCTACACCGGGGAATAAAGTTAGTTAATTTTTAATTTACACATGGTATCCTCTGCACTGGGGAATAAAGTTATAGTTAATTGTTAATTTACACATGGTATCCCCTACAGCAGTTAATAAAGTTACAGTTAACTGTTAATTTACAAATCGTATCCTGCACAGCGGTTAATCAAGTTACAGTTAATTGTTAGTTTACACATGGAAGCCTCGAGAACATTTAATGAAGTTACAGTTAATTGTTAATTTACACATGGTATCCTCTGCACCGGAGAATAAAGTTACAGTTAATCGTTAATTTACAAATGGTATACTCTACACCAGGGACTAAAGTTACAGTTAATTGTTAATTTACACATGGTATCCCCTACAGCGGTTAATCAAGTTACAGTTAATTGTTAAATTTACACATGGAAGCCTCGACAGCAGTTAATGAAGTTACAGTTAATTGTTAATTTACACATGGTATCCTCTGCACCGGGGAATAATGTTGCAGTTAATTGTTAATTTACACATGGTATCCTCTACACCGGGGAATAAAGTTACAGTTAATTGTTAATTTGCACATGGTATCCTCTACAGCAGTGAAAAAGTTACAGTTAATTGTTCATTTACACATGGTACCCTGTACACCTTGGAAAAAGTTACAGTTCATTTTTAATTTACACATGGTATCCAATGCACCGGGGAATAAAGTTACAGTTAATTGTTAATTTAAACAGTGTATCCACTACACCGGGGAATAAAGTTACAGTAAGTTGTCAATTTACATATGGTATCCTCTACACCGGGAAATAAAGTTACAGTTAATTGTTAATTTACACATGGTATCCTCTACAGCAGAGACAAATTTTAGAGCAAATTGATAATTTACACATGGTACCCTCTACACCAGGGAAAAAGTCACAGTTAATTGTTAAATTACACATGGTATCCTGTACACCAGTGAATAAAGTTACAGTTAATTCTTAATTTACACATGGTTTCCTCTACACCAGGGAATAAAGTTACAGATAATTGTTAATTTACACATGGTATCCTGTACACTGGGGAATAAAGTTTTATTTAATTGTTAATTTACACATGGTATCCTCTACATCAGGGAATAAAGTTACAGTTAATTCTTAATTTACACATGGTTTCATCTACACCGGGGAATAAAGTTTTATTTAATTGTTAATTTAAACATGGTATCCTCTACACCAGGGAATAAGGTTACAGTTAATTGTTAATTTACACATGGTATCCTCTACATCAGGGAATAAAGTTACAGGAAATTGTTAATTTAAACATTGTATCCTCTACACCGGGGAATAAAGTTGCAGTTAATTGTTAATTTACACAAGTAATCGACTACACCAGGGAATAAATTTACAGGAAATTGTTAATTTAAACATTGTACCTCTACACCGGGAAATAAAGTTAGTTAATTTTTAATTTACACATGGTATCCTCTGCACTGGGGAATAAAGTTACAGTTAATTGTTAATTTACACATGGTATCCTCTACACCGTTGAATAAAGTTACAATTAATTGTTAATTTACACATGGTATCCTCTCCACCAGGGATTAAAGCTACAGTTAATTGTTAATTTACACATGGTGTCCTCTACACCTTGGATAAAGTTACAGTTAATTGTTAATTTACACATGGTGTCCTCCACACCGGGGATTAAAGTTACAATTAATTATTAATTTACACATGGTATCCTTTACACCAGAGAATAAAGTTACAGTTAATTGTGAATTTACACATGGTAACCTCTACAGCAGTTAACAAAGTTGCAGTTAATTGTTAATTTACACATGGTATGCTGCACACAAGGGAACAAAGTTACAATTAATTGTTAATTTACACATGGTATCCTCTACACCGGGGAATAAAGTTACAGTTAATTGTTCATTTACACATGGTATCCTCTATACCTTGGAAAAAGTTACAGTTCATTGTTAATTTACACATGGTATCCTTTGCACCGGGGAATAAAGTTACAGTTAATTGTAATTTTATACATGGTAACCTCTACAGCAGTTAATAAACTTGCAGTTAATTGTTAAATTACACATGGTATGCTGCACACCAGGGAATAAAGTTACAGTTAATCGTTAATTAACACATGGAATGTTCTACACCGGGAAATACAGTTAAAGTTAATTGTTAATTTAAACATGGTATACTCTAAACCGGGGAATAAAGTTACAGTATGTTGTTAATTTAAACATGGTATCCTCTGCACCAGGGAATAAAGTTACAGTTAATTGTGAATTTACAGATGGTATCCCCTACAACGGGGAATAAAGTTACAGTTAGTTGTTAATTTACACATGGTATCCTCTACACCGGGGAAAAAGTTACAGTTAATTGTTAATTTAAACATTGTATCCACTACACCGGGGAAAAAGGTACAGTAAGTTGTCAAATTACATATGGTATCCTCTGCACCGGGGAATAAAGTTACAGTTAGTTGTTAATTTATACATGGTATCCCCTACAGTAGAGAAAAAATTTAGAGCAAATTGATAATTTACACATGGTATCCTCTACACCAGGGAATAAATTACAGTTAATTATTAATTTACACGTGGAATCCTCTACACCATGGAATAAAGTTACAGTTAATTGTTAATTTAAACATTGTATCCACTACACCGGGGAAAAAGTTACAGTTAATTGTTAATTTACACATGGTATCCCCTACAACGGGGAATAAAGTTACAGTTAGTTGTTAAATTATACATGGTATCCCCTACAGTAGAGAAAAAATTTAGAGCAAATTGATAATTTACACATGGTATCCTCTACACCAGGGAATAAAGTTACAGTTAATTATTAATTTACACGTGGAATCCTCTACACCAGGGAATAAAGTTACAGTTAATTGTTAATTTACACATGGTATCCTGTACACCAGTGAATAAAGTTACAGTTAATTCTAAATTTACACATGGTTTCCTCTACACCAGGCAATAAAGTTACAGATAATTGTTAATTTACGCATGGTATCCTGTACACTGGGGAATAAAGTTTTATTTAATTGTTAATTTACACATGGTATCCTCTGAACCGGGGAATACATGTGCACTTAATTGTCATTTTACACATGGTATCCTCTACACCAGGGAATAAAGTTTTATTTAATTGTTAATTTACACATGGTATCCTCTGAACCGGGGAATACATGTGCAGTTAATTGTTAATTTACACATGATATCCTCTACATCAGGGAATAAAGTTACAGGAAATTGTTAATTTAAACATTGTATCCTCTACACCGGGGAATAAAGTTGCAGTTAATTGTTAATTTACACGTGGAAACGACTACACCAGGGAATAAATATACAGGAAATTGTTAATTTAAACATTGTATCCTCTACACCGGGGAATAAAGTTGCAGTTAATTGTTAATTTACACATTGTATCCTCTACACCGTGGAATAAAGTTACAGTTAATTGTAATTTTACACAGGGTGTCCTCTACACCGGGGATTAAAGTTACAGTTAATTGTTAATTTACACATGGTATCCTTTACACCAGGGAATAAAGTTACAGTTAATAGTGAATTTACACATGGAAACGTCTACAGCAGTTAATAAAGTTGCAGTTAATTGTTAATTTACACATGCTATGCTCTACACCGGGAAATAAAGTTACACTTAATTGTTAATTTACACATGGAATGATCTACACCGGGAAATAAATTTACAGTTAATCGTTAATTTTAACATGGTATCCTCTACACCGGGGGATAAAGTTGCATTTAATTGATAATTTACACATTGTATCCTCTGCACCGGGGAATAAGTTACAGTTAATTGTTAATTTACACATGGTATCCTGTACAACGCGAAATAAAGTTACAGTTAATTGTTAATTTGCATATGGTATCCTGTACACCAGGGAATAAAGTTACAGTTAATTGTTAATTTGCATATGGTATCTTTACACCGGGGAAAAAAGTTACAGTTAAATGTTAATTTAAACATGATATGCTCTGCACTGGGGAATAAAGTTACAGATAATTGTTAATTTACACATGGTATCCTCTGCACCAGGGAATAAAGTTACAGTTAATTGTTAATTTACACATGGTATCCTCTGCCCTGGGGAATAAAGTTACAGTTAATTGTTAATTTACATATGGTATCCCCTACAGCAGTTAATAAAGTTACAGTTAATTGATAATTTACACATGGTATACTCTGCACCGGGGAATAAAGTTACAGTTAATTGTAAATTTACACATGGTATCCCTAACACCAGGGAATAAATTTACAGTTTATTGTTAATTTACATATGGTAACATCTACAAAGTGGAATAATGTTACAGTAAATTGTTAATTTACACATTGTATCCTCTACAGCGGGGAATAAAGTTACAGATAATTTTTAATATATACATATTGTATACTCTACACCGGGGAACAAAGTTACAGTTTATTGTTATTTTACACGTGGTATCCTCTGCACTGGGGAATAAAGTTACAGTTAATTGTTAATTTACGCATGGTATCCTCTACACCGGGGAATAAAGTTACAGTTAATTTTTAATTTACACATGTATCCCCGACACCGGGGCATAAATTTACAGTTAATTGTTATTTTACACGTGGTATCCTCTGCAATGGGGAATAAAGTTACAGTTAATTGTTAATTTACGCATGGTATCCTCCACACCGGGGAATAAAGTTACAGTTAATTTTTAATTTACACATGGTATCCTCTGCAGCAGTTAATATAGTTACAGTTAATTGATAATTTACACATGGTATCCTCTACACCAGGGAATAAAGTTACAGTTAAATGTTAATATATTTATTGTATACTCTACACCGGGGAACACAGTTACAGTGTATTGTTAATTTACACATGGTATCCTCTACACCAGGAAATAAAGTTACAGTTATCTGTTAATTAACACATCGTATCCTCAACAGCAGTGAATAAAGTTACAGTTAATTGATAATTTACACATGGTATCCTCTACACAGGAATAAGTTTACATTAATTGTTTATTTACTCATGGTATCCTCTACACCGGTAAATAAAGTACAGTAAATTGTTAATTAACACATGGTATCCTCTACACCAGGGAATAAAGTTACAGTTAATTGTTATTTACACATGTTATCCTCTGCACAGGAATAAAGTTACAGTTAATTGTTAATTTACACATGGTATCCGCAGCCAGTGAATAAAGTACAGTTAATTGTTAATTTACTCATGTATCTCTACAGCCAGGGAAGAAATTTACAGTTAATTGTTAATTTACACAATGTATCCTCTACACCGGGGAATAAAGTTGCAGTTAATTGCTAATTTACACATGATATCCTCTGCACCAGGGAATAAAGTTACAATTAATTGTTAATTTACACATTGTATCCTCTACACCGTGGAATAAAGCGACAGATAATTGTTAATTTACACATGGCATCCTCTACACCGAGGAATAAAGTTACAGTTAATTGTTAATTTACACATGGTATCCTCTGCACCGAGGAATAAAGTCACTGTTAATTGATAATTTACACATGGTAACTTCTACACCAGGGAATAAAGTTACAGTTAATTGTTAAATTGCACATGGTATTCTCTACACCGGGGAATAAAGTTACAGTTAATTGTTAATTTACTCATGGTATCCTCTACACCGAGGAATAAAGTTACAGTTAATTGATAATTTACACATGGTATCCTCCACATCAGGAAATAAATTTACAGTTAATTGATAATTTTCACATGGTATCCTCTACACCGGGGAATAATGTTACAGTTAATTGTTAATTTACACATTGTATCCTCTGCACCGAGGAATAAAGTTACAGTTAATTGTTAATTTACACATGGTATCCTCTGCACCGAAGAATAAAGTCACTGTTAATTGTTAATTTACACATGATAACTTCTACACCAGGGAATAATGTTACAGTTAATTGTTAAATTACACATGGTATTCTCTACACCGGGGAATAAAGTTACAGTTAATTGTTAATTTACACATGGTATCCTCTACACCAGGAATAAAGTTTCAGTTAATTGTTAATTTACACATGATATCCTCTACACCGGGGAATAAAGTTACATTTAATTGTTAATGTACACATGGTATCCTCTACAGCAGTTAATAAATTTGCAGTTAATTGTTAATTTACACATGGTATCCTCTACACCGGGGAATAAAGTTACAGTTAATTGTTAATTTAAACATTGTATCCACTACACCGGGGAATAAAGTCACAGTTAATTGTTAATTTACACATGGTATCCTCTGCACCAGGAATAAAGTTACAGTTAATTGTTAATTTACACATGGTATCCTCTACACAAGGGAATAAGGTTACAGTTAATTGTTAATTTACTCATGGTATCAACTACACCAGGGAATAAATTTACAGTTCATTGATAATTTTCACATGGTATCCTCTACACCGAGGAATAAAGTTACAGTTAATTGAGAATTTACACATGTTATCCTCCACACCAGAAATAAATTTACAGTTAATTGATAATTTTCACATGGTATCCTCTACACCGGGGAATAAAGTTGCAGTCAATTGTTAATTTACACATTGTATCCTCTGCACCGAGGAATAAAGTTACAGTTAAATGTTAATTTACATATGGTATCCTCTGCACCGAGGAATAAAGTCACTGTTAATTGTTAATTTACACATGGTAACTTCTACACCAGGGAACAAAGTTACAGTTAATTGTTAAATTACACATGGTATCCTCTACACCGGGGAATAAAGTTACAGTTAATTGTTAATTTACACATTGTATCCTCTGCACCGAGGAATAAAGTTACAGTTAATTGTTAATTTACACATGGTATCCTCTGCACCGAGGAATAAAGTCACTGTTAATTGATAATTTACACATGGTAACTTCTACACCAGGGAATAAAGTTACAGTTAATTGTTAAATTGCACATGGTATTCTCTACACCGGGGAATAAAGTTACAGTTAATTGTTAATTTACTCATGGTATCCTCTACACCGAGGAATAAAGTTACAGTTAATTGATAATTTACACATGGTATCCTCCACACCAGGAAATAAATTTACAGTTAATTGATAATTTTCACATGGTATCCTCTACACCGGGGAATAATGTTACAGTTAATTGTTAATTTACACATTGTATCCTCTGCACCGAGGAATAAAGTTACAGTTAATTGTTAATTTACACATGGTATCCTCTGCACCGAAGAATAAAGTCACTGTTAATTGTTAATTTACACATGGTAACTTCTACACCAGGGAATAAAGTTACAGTTAATTGTTAAATTACACATGGTATTCTCTACACCGGGGAATAAAGTTACAGTTAATTGTTAATTTACACATGGTATCCTCTACACCAGGAATAAAGTTTCAGTTAATTGTTAATTTACACATGGTATCCTCTACACCGGGGAATAAAGTTACATTTAATTGTTAATTTACACATGGTATCCTCTACAGCAGTTAATACATTTGCAGTTAATTGTTAATTTACACATGGTATCCTCTACACTGGGGAATAAAGTTACAGTTAATTGTTAATTTAAACATTGTATCCACTACACCGGGGAATAAAGTTACAGTTAATTGTTAATTTACACTTGGTATCCTCTGCACCAGTGAATAAAGTTACAGTTAATTGTTAATTTAATCATGATATCCTCTGCAGCAGGGAATAAATTTACAGTTAATTGTTAATTTAAACATGGTATTCTCTACACTGTGGAATAAAGTTACAGTTAATTGTTAATTTACACATGCTATCCTCTACACCGTGGAATAAAGTTACAGTTATTTGTTAATTTAAACATTGTATCCACTACACCGGGGAATAAAGTTACAGTTAATTGTTAATTTACACTTGGTATCCTCTGCACCAGTGAATAAAGTTACAGTTAATTGTTAATTTAATCATGATATCCTCTGCAGCAGGGAATAAATTTACAGTTTATTGTTAATTTACACATGCTATCCTCTACACCGTGGAATAAAGTTACAGTTAATTGTTAATTTAAACATTTTATCCACTACACCGGGGAATAAAGTTAAAGTTAATTATTAATTTAAACATTTTATCCTCTACACCGGGGAATAAAGTTCAAGTTATTTGTTAATTTACACATTGTATCCTCTACACCGGGGAATAAAGTTACAGTTAATTGTTAATTTACACATGGTAACCTGTACACCGGGGAATAAAGTTACAGTTAATTGTTAACTTACACATGGTATCTCCTACACCGAGGAATAAAGTTACAGTTAATTGTTAATTTAACATGTTATCCTCTACACCCAGGAAACAAAGTTACTTTTAATTGTTAATTTACACACGTTATACTCTACACCAGTGAAAAAAATTAGAGAAAATTGATAATTTACTGATGGTATCCTCAGCAGCAGTGAATAAAGTGGCAGTTAATTGTTAATTTACACATGGTATCCTCTAAACCGGTGAATAATTTACAATTAATTGTTAATTTACACATGATCTCCTCTACACCAGGGAATAAATTTACAGTTAATTGTTAATTTACACATGGTGTCCTGTACACCGGGGAATAACGTTACAGTTAATTGTTAATTTAAACATTTTAAACAATACACCGGGGAATAAAGTTACAGTTAATTGTTAATTGAAACATTTTATCCTCAACACCGGGGAATAAAGTTACAGTTATTTGTTAATTTACACATTGTATCCTCTACACCGGGGAATAAAGTTACAGTTAATTGTTAATTTGCACATGGTATCCTCTGCACCAGTGAATAAAGTTAGTTAGTTGTTAATTTACACATGGCATCCTCTACACCGGGGTATAAAGTTACAGTTATTTGTTAATTTACACATGTTATCCTTTACACTAGGGAATAAAGTTATAGTTAATTGTTAATTTACACATGGTATCCTCTACACCAGGGAATAAATTGAAGGTTAATTGTTTATTTACGCATGGTATCCTCTACACCAGGGAATAAATTGAAGATTAATTGTTGATTTACACATGGCATCCTCTACACCGGGGAATAAAGTTACAGTTAATTGTTAATTTACACATGGTATCCTCGACACCGGGGAATAAAGTTACAGTTAATTGCTAATTTACACTTGTTATCCTTTACACCAGGGAGTAAAGTTACAGTTAATTGTGAATTTACACATGGTATCCTCTACAGCAGTTAATAAATTTGCAGTTAATTGTTAATTTACACATGGTATCATCTACTCCGGGGAAAATGTTACAGTTAATTGTTAATTTAAACATTGTATCCACTACACCGGGGAATAAAGATACAGTTAATTGTTAATTTACACTTGGTATCCTCTGCACCAGTGAATAAAGTTACAGTTAATTGTTAATTTAATCATGATATCCTCTGCACCAGGGAATAAATTTACAGTTTATTGTTAATTTAAACCTGGTATTCTCTACACCGCAGAATAAAGTTACAGTTAATTGTTAATTTACACAGGCTATCCTCTACACCGGGGAATAAAGTTACAGTTAATTGTTAATTTAAACATTTTATCCACTACACCGGGGAATAAAGTTAATGTTAATTGTTAATTTAAACATTTTATCCTCTACACCGGGGATTAAAGTTAAAGTTATTTGTAAATTTACACATTGTATCCTCTACACCGGGGAATAAAGTTACAGTTAATTTTTAATTTACACATGGTAACCTGTACACCGGGGAATAAAGTTACAGTTAATTGTTAATTTACACATGGTATCTCCTACACCGAGGAATAAAGTTACAGTTAATTGTTTATTTAACATGTTATCCTCTACACCCAGGAAACAAAGTTACTGTTAATTGTTAATTTACACACGTTATACACTACACCAGTGAAACAAATTGGAGCAAATTGATAATTTACTGATGGTATCCTCAGCAGCAGTGATTAAAGTGGCAGTTAATTGTTAATTTACATATGGTATCCTCTAAACCGTGGAATAATTTACAATTAATTGTTAATTTACACATGATCTCATCTCCACCAGGGAATTAAGTTACAGTTAATTGTTAATTTACACATGGTATGCTGTACACCGGGGAATAAAGTTACAGTTAATTGTTAATTTAAACATTTTATCCAATACACCGGGGAATAAATTTACAGTTAATTGTAAGTTTAAACATTTTATCCTCAACACCGGGGAATAAAGTTACAGTTATTAGTTAATTTACACATTGTATTCTCTACACCGGGGAATAAAGTTACGGTTAATTGTTAATTTACACATGGTATCCTCTGCACCGGGGAATAAAGTTACAGTTAATTGTTAAATTACACATGGTATCCCCTACACCGACGAATAAAGTTACAGTTAATTGTTAAATTACACATGGTATCCCCTACACCGACGAATAAAGTTACAGTTAATTGTTAATTTAACATGTTATCCTCTACACCCAGGAAACAAAGTTACTGCTAATTGTTAATTTACACACGGTATGCTCTACACCAGTGAAAAACATTAGAGCAAATAAATAATTTACTGATGGTATCCTGAGCAGCAGTGAATAAAGTTGCAGTTAATTGCTAATTTACAAATTGTAACCTCTACACCGTGGAATAATGTTACAGTTAATTGTTCATTTACACATTGTATCCTCTACACCGGGGAATAAAGTTAGAGCTAATTGTAAGTTTACACTTTGTATCTTCTACATCGGGGAATATAGTAACAGTAAATTGTTAATTTACACATTGTATCCACTACACCGAGGAATAAAGTTACAGTTAATTGTTAATTTGCACATTGTATCCTCTACACCGGGGAATAAAGTTACAGTTATTTTTTAATTTACACATTGTATCTTCTACAACGTGGAATAAAGTTACAGTTAATAGTTAATTTACACATGGTATCCTGTGCAGCGGGGAATAAAGTTACTGTTAATTGTTAATTTACACATGGTATCCCCTACAGCAGAGAAAAAAATTAGAGCAAATTGATAATTTACACATGGTATCTTCTACACCGGGGAATACTTTACAGTTAATTGTTAATTTACACATGGTTTCCTCTACACCAGGGAATAAAGTTACAGTTAATTGTTAATTTACACATGGTATCCTCTACACCAGGGAATAAAGTTTTATTTAATTGTTAATTTACACATGGTATCCTCTGCACCGAAGAATAAAGTCACTGTTAATTGTTAATTTACACATGGTATCCTCTACAGCAGTTAATAAATTTGCAGTTAATTGTTAATTTACACATGGTATCCTCTACACCGGGGAATAAAGTTACAGTTAATTGTTAATTTAAACATTGTATCCACTACACCGGGGAATAAAGTCACAGTTAATTGTTAATTTACACATGGTATCCTCTACACCAGGGAATAAAGTTACAGTTAATTGTTAATTTACACATGGTATCCTCTACAGCAGTTAATACATTTGCAGTTAATTGTTAATTTACACATGGTATCCTCTACACTGGGGAATAAAGTTACAGTTAATTGTTAATTTAAACATTGTATCCACTACACCGGGGAATAAAGTTACAGTTAATTGTTAATTTACACTTGGTATCCTCTGCACCAGTGAATAAAGTTACAGTTAATTGTTAATTTAATCATGATATCCTCTGCAGCAGGGAATAAATTTACAGTTAATTGTTAATTTAAACATGGTATTCTCTACACTGTGGAATAAAGTTACAGTTAATTGTTAATTTACACATGCTATCCTCTACACCGTGGAATAAAGTTACAGTTAATTGTTAATTTAAACATTGTATCCACTACACCGGGGAATAAAGTTACAGTTAATTGTTAATTTACTCTTGGTATCCTCTGCACCAGTGAATAAAGTTACAGTTAATTGTTAATTTAATCATGATATCCTCTGCAGCAGGGAATAAATTTACAGTTTATTGTTAATTTACACATGCTATCCTCTACACCGTGGAATAAAGTTACAGTTAATTGTTAATTTAAACATTTTATCCACTACACCGGGGAATAAAGTTAAAGTTAATTATTAATTTAAACATTTTATCCTCTACACCGGGGAATAAAGTTCAAGTTATTTGTTAATTTACACATTGTATCCTCTACACCGGGGAATAAAGTTACAGTTAATTGTTAATTTACACATGGTAACCTGTACACCGGGGAATAAAGTTACAGTTAATTGTTAACTTACACATGGTATCTCCTACACCGAGGAATAAAGTTACAGTTAATTGTTAATTTAACATGTTATCCTCTACACCCAGGAAACAAAGTTACTTTTAATTGTTAATTTACACACGTTATACTCTACACCAGTGAAAAAAATTAGAGAAAATTGATAATTTACTGATGGTATCCTCAGCAGCAGTGAATAAAGTGGCAGTTAATTGTTAATTTACACATGGTATCCTCTAAACCGGTGAATAATTTACAATTAATTGTTAATTTACACATGATCTCCTCTACACCAGGGAATAAATTTACAGTTAATTGTTAATTTACACATGGTGTCCTGTACACCGGGGAATAACGTTACAGTTAATTGTTAATTTAAACATTTTAAACAATACACCGGGGAATAAAGTTACAGTTAATTGTTAATTGAAACATTTTATCCTCAACACCGGGGAATAAAGTTACAGTTATTTGTTAATTTACACATTGTATCCTCTACACCGGGGAATAAAGTTACAGTTAATTGTTAATTTACACATGGTAACCTGTACACCGGGGAATAAAGTTACAGTTAATTGTTAACTTACACATGGTATCTCCTACACCGAGGAATAAAGTTACAGTTAATTGTTAATTTAACATGTTATCCTCTACACCCAGGAAACAAAGTTACTTTTAATTGTTAATTTACACACGTTATACTCTACACCAGTGAAAAAAATTAGAGAAAATTGATAATTTACTGATGGTATCCTCAGCAGCAGTGAATAAAGTGGCAGTTAATTGTTAATTTACACATGGTATCCTCTAAACCGGTGAATAATTTACAATTAATTGTTAATTTACACATGATCTCCTCTACACCAGGGAATAAATTTACAGTTAATTGTTAATTTACACATGGTGTCCTGTACACCGGGGAATAACGTTACAGTTAATTGTTAATTTAAACATTTTAAACAATACACCGGGGAATAAAGTTACAGTTAATTGTTAATTGAAACATTTTATCCTCAACACCGGGGAATAAAGTTACAGTTATTTGTTAATTTACACATTGTATCCTCTACACCGGGGAATAAAGTTACAGTTAATTGTTAATTTGCACATGGTATCCTCTGCACCAGTGAATAAAGTTAGTTAGTTGTTAATTTACACATGGCATCCTCTACACCGGGGTATAAAGTTACAGTTATTTGTTAATTTACACATGTTATCCTTTACACTAGGGAATAAAGTTATAGTTAATTGTTAATTTACACATGGTATCCTCTACACCAGGGAATAAATTGAAGGTTAATTGTTTATTTACGCATGGTATCCTCTACACCAGGGAATAAATTGAAGATTAATTGTTGATTTACACATGGCATCCTTTACACCGGGGAATAAAGTTACAGTTAATTGTTAATTTACACATGGTATCCTCGACACCGGGGAATAAAGTTACAGTTAATTGCTTATTTACACTTGTTATCCTTTACACCAGGGAGTAAAGTTACAGTTAATTGTGAATTTACACATGGTATCCTCTACAGCAGTTAATAAATTTGCAGTTAATTGTTAATTTACACATGGTATCATCTACTCCGGGGAAAATGTTACAGTTAATTGTTAATTTAAACATTGTATCCACTACACCGGGGAATAAAGATACAGTTAATTGTTAATTTACACTTGGTATCCTCTGCACCAGTGAATAAAGTTACAGTTAATTGTTAATTTAATCATGATATCCTCTGCACCAGGGAATAAATTTACAGTTTATTGTTAATTTAAACCTGGTATTCTCTACACCGCAGAATAAAGTTACAGTTAATTGTTAATTTACACAGGCTATCCTCTACACCGGGGAATAAAGTTACAGTTAATTGTTAATTTAAACATTTTATCCACTACACCGGGGAATAAAGTTAATGTTAATTGTTAATTTAAACATTTTATCCTCTACACCGGGGATTAAAGTTAAAGTTATTTGTAAATTTACACATTGTATCCTCTACACCGGGGAATAAAGTTACAGTTAATTTTTAATTTACACATGGTAACCTGTACACCGGGGAATAAAGTTACAGTTAATTGTTAATTTACACATGGTATCTCCTACACCGAGGAATAAAGTTACAGTTAATTGTTTATTTAACATGTTATCCTCTACACCCAGGAAACAAAGTTACTGTTAATTGTTAATTTACACACGTTATACACTACACCAGTGAAACAAATTGGAGCAAATTGATAATTTACTGATGGTATCCTCAGCAGCAGTGATTAAAGTGGCAGTTAATTGTTAATTTACATATGGTATCCTCTAAACCGTGGAATAATTTACAATTAATTGTTAATTTACACATGATCTCATCTCCACCAGGGAATTAAGTTACAGTTAATTGTTAATTTACACATGGTATGCTGTACACCGGGGAATAAAGTTACAGTTAATTGTTAATTTAAACATTTTATCCAATACACCGGGGAATAAATTTACAGTTAATTGTAAGTTTAAACATTTTATCCTCAACACCGGGGAATAAAGTTACAGTTATTAGTTAATTTACACATTGTATTCTCTACACCGGGGAATAAAGTTACGGTTAATTGTTAATTTACACATGGTATCCTCTGCACCGGGGAATAAAGTTACAGTTAATTGTTAAATTACACATGGTATCCCCTACACCGACGAATAAAGTTACAGTTAATTGTTAAATTACACATGGTATCCCCTACACCGACGAATAAAGTTACAGTTAATTGTTAATTTAACATGTTATCCTCTACACCCAGGAAACAAAGTTACTGCTAATTGTTAATTTACACACGGTATGCTCTACACCAGTGAAAAACATTAGAGCAAATAAATAATTTACTGATGGTATCCTGAGCAGCAGTGAATAAAGTTGCAGTTAATTGCTAATTTACAAATTGTAACCTCTACACCGTGGAATAATGTTACAGTTAATTGTTAATTTACACATTGTATCCTCTACACCGGGGAATAAAGTTAGAGCTAATTGTAAGTTTACACTTTGTATCTTCTACATCGGGGAATATAGTAACAGTAAATTGTTAATTTACACATTGTATCCACTACACCGAGGAATAAAGTTACAGTTAATTGTTAATTTGCACATTGTATCCTCTACACCGGGGAATAAAGTTACAGTTATTTTTTAATTTACACATTGTATCTTCTACAACGTGGAATAAAGTTACAGTTAATAGTTAATTTACACATGGTATCCTGTGCAGCGGGGAATAAAGTTACTGTTAATTGTTAATTTACACATGGTATCCCCTACAGCAGAGAAAAAAATTAGAGCAAATTGATAATTTACACATGGTATCTTCTACACCGGGGAATACTTTACAGTTAATTGTTAATTTACACATGGTTTCCTCTACACCAGGGAATAAAGTTACAGTTAATTGTTAATTTACACATGGTATCCTCTACACCAGGGAATAAAGTTTTATTTAATTGTTAATTTACACATGGTATCCGCTAAACCGGGGATTACATTTGCAGTTAATTGTTAATTTACAAATCGTATCCTCTACATCAGGGAATAAAGTTACAGGAAATTGTTAATTGAAACATTGTATCCTCTACCCCGGGGAATAAAGTTGCAGATAATTGTTAATTTACACATGGTATCCTCTACACCGTGGAATAAAGTTACAGTTAAATGTTAATATATATATATTGTATACTCTACACCGGGGAACAAAGTTACAGTTTATTGTAAATTTACACATGGTATCCTCTACACCAGGAAAGAAGTTACAGTTATCTGTTAATTAACACATCGTATCCTCAACAGCAGTGAATAAAGTTACAGTTAATTGATAATTTACACATGGTATCCTCTACACCAGGAATAAAGTTACAGTTAATTGTTAATTTACACATGGTATCCTCTACACAAGGGTATAAGGTTACAGTTAATTGTTAATTTACTCATGGTATCCACTACACCAGGGATTAAAGTTACGGTTAATTGTTAATTTACGCATGGTATCCTGTACACCGCGGAATAAAGGTACAGTTACTTGTTAATTTAAACAAGGTATCCTCTGCACCAGGGAATAAAGTGACAGTTAATTGTTAATTTACACCTGGTATCCTCTACACCAGGGAATACATTTACAGTTCATTGATAATTTTCACATGGTATCCTCTACACCGGGGAATAAAGTTACAGTTAATTGATCATTTACACATGGTATCCTCTACACCGGGGAATAAAGTGACAGTTAATTGTTAATTTACACATAGTATCCTCTGCACCGAGGAATAAAGTCACTGTTAATTGTTAATTTACACATGGTAACTTCTACACCAGGGAATAAAGTTACAGTTAATTGTTAAATTACACATGGTATTCTCTACACCAGTGAATAAAGTGACAGTTAATTGTTAATTTACACATGGTATCCTCTGCACCAGGGAATAATGATAAAGATAATTGTTAATTTACACCTGGTCTCCTCTACACCAGGGAATATAGATACAGTTAATTTTTAATTTACACATGGTCTCCTCCACACCGGGGAAAAAAGTGACATTTATTTTTTCATTTACACATGGTATCCTCTGCACCAGTGAATAAAGTGACAGTTAATTGTTAATTTACTCATGGTATACTCTACACCAGTGAATAAAGTTACAGTTAATTATTAATTTACACGTGCTATGCTGTGCACCGGGAATAAAGTTACAGTTAATTGATCATTTACACATGGTATCCTCTACACCAGGGAATAAAGATACGGTTAATTGTTAATTTACACATGGTATTCTCTGCACCGAGGAATAAAGTGAAAGTTAATTGTTAATTTACACATGGTATCCTCCATACCAGTGAATAAAGTTAGATTTAAATGTTAATTTACAAATGGTATCCTCTACAGCAGTGAATAAAGTTACAGTTAATTGTTAATTTAAAAATGGTATCCTCTACACCAGGGAATAAATTGAAGGTTAATTGTTAATTTACGCATGGTATCCTATACACCGGGAATAAAGTTACAGTTAATTGTCAATTTACGCATGGTATCCTCTACACCGGGGTATAAAGTTACAGTTATTCCTAATTTACTCATGGTATCCTCTGCACCGGGTTATAAAGTTACAGTTAATTGTTAATTTTCGCATGGTATCCACTGCACTGGTGAATAAAGTTACAGTTAATTGTTAATTTACACATGGTATCCTCTACACCGGGGAATAAAGTTACAGTTAAATGTTAATATACGTTTTGTATCCTCTACACCGGGGAATATATTTACAGTTATCTGTTAATTAATACAAAGTATCCTCTGCAGCAGTGAGTAAAGTTACATTTAATTGTTAATTTATACATGGTATCCTCTACAATAGGGAATACATTGAAGCTTAATTGTTAATTTACGCATGGTATCCTGTACACCGGGGAATTAAGTAACAGATAATTGTTAATTTACACCTGGTATCCTCTACAGCATTGAATAAAGTTACATTTAAGTGTTCATTTAAACATGTTATCATCTACACCGGGTAATAAAGTTACAGTTAATTGTTAATCTACACATGGTATCCTCTACACCAGTGAATAATTTTACAGTAAATTGTTAATTTACACCTGGTATCCTTTACACCGGGAATAACGTTACATTTAATTGTTAATTTACACATGGTATACGCTACACCAGGGAATAAAGTTGCAGTTAACTGTTAATTAACACATGGTATCCGCTACACCAGTGAATAATTTTACAGTAAATTATTAATTTACACATGGTATCCTCTGCAGCGGGGAATAAAGTTACAGTTAATTGTTAATTTACACATGCTATCCTCTGCAGCAGTGAATAAAGTTACAGTTAATGGTTAATTTACACATGGTATCCTCTACAGCGTTGAATAAGGTCACAGTTAATTGTTAATTTACACATGCTATCCTCTAAACCAGTGAATAAATTGAAGGTTAATTGTTAATTTACACATGGTATCCTCTACACCGGGGAAAAAAGAAACATGTTAATTGTTAATTTACACATGGTATCCTTCTCTAACGGGGAATAAAGTTAAAGATAATTGATAATTTACACATGGTATCCTCTAAACCGGGGAATAAAGTTGCAGTTAACTTTTAATTAACACATGGTATCCTCTACACCAGCAAATAAATAAACAGTTAATTGTTAATTTACTCATGGGATCCTTCTCTACCGGGGAATAAACTTACATATATTTGTTAATTTACACATGGTATCCTCTACAACGGGGAATAAAGAAACAGTTAATTGTTAATTTACACATGGTATCCTCTAAACCGAGGAATAAATATGCAGTTAATTGTTAATTTACACATGGAATCCTCTGCACCGGGGAATAAAGCTCCAGTTAATTGTTAAATTTCACTTTGTATCCTCAACATCGGGGAATATAGTAACAGTACATTTTTAATTTACACATTGTATCCACTACACCGAGGAATAAAGTTACAGTTAATTGTTAATTTACACATTGAATCCTCTACACCGGGGAATAAAGTTACAGTTAATTGTTAATTTACATATTGTATCCTCTACACCGGGGAATAAAGTTACAGTTAATTGTTAATTCACACATTGTATGCTCTACACCGGGGAATAAAGTTACAGTTAATTGTTAATTTACACATGGTATCCTCTGCACCGGGGAATAAAGTTACAGTTAATTGTTAATTTACACATGGTGTCCTCTACAGCAGTGAATAAAGTTACAGTTAATTGTTAATTTAAAAATGGTATCCTCTACACCAGGGAATAAATTGAAGGTTAATTATTAATTTACGCATGGTATCCTATACACCGGGAATAAAGTTACAGTTAATTGTAAATTTACGCATGGTATCTTCTACACCGGGGTATAAAGTTACAGTTATTGCTAATTTACTCATGGTATCCTCTGCAACAGGAAATACATTTAAAGATAATTTTTATTTTACACATTGTATCCTGTACACCGCGGAATAAATTTACAGTTAATTGTTAATTTACACCCGGTTTCCTCTACACCAGGGATTAAAGTTACAGTTAATTGTAAATTTACACATGGTATTCTCCACACCGGGGAAAAAAGTTACATTTAATTGTTAATTTGCACAAGGTATCCTCCATACCGGGGAAAAAGTTACATTTTATTGTTAATTTACACATGCTATCCTCTGCACCGGGGAATAAAGAAACAGTTAATTGTTAATTTACTCATGGTATCCTTCTCTACCGGGGAATAAAGTTACAGATAATTGGTAATTTACACATGGTATCCTCTACACCGGGGAATAAAGAAACATGTTAATTGTTAATTTACACATGGTATCCTTCTCTACCGGGGAATAAAGTTAAAGATAATTGATAATTTACACATGGTATCCTCTACACCAGGGAATAAAGTTGCAGATAACTTTTAATTAACACATGGTATCCTCTACACCAGCAAATAAATAAACAGTTAATTGTTAATTTACTCATGGGATCCTTCTCTACCGGGGAATAAAGTTACAGATAATTTTTAATTTACACATGGTATCCTCTACACCGGGGAATAAAGAAACAGTTAATTGTTAATTTACACAAGGTATCCTCTACACCGGGGAATAAAGTTACAGTTAATTGTTAATTTACTCAGGGTATCCTTCTCTACCGTGGAATAAAGATACATTTAATTGTTAATTTACACATGGTATCCTCTGCACCGAGGAATAAAGTTACAATTAATTGTTAATTTACACATGCAATCCTTTAGAACAGTGAATAAAGTTACAATAAATTGTTAATTTACACATGGTATCCTCCACACCAGTTTATAAAGTTACAGTTACATGTTAATTTACATATGGTATCCTCTACACCGGGGAGTAAAGTAACAGATAATTGATAATTTACACATGGTATCCTCTACACCGGGGAATAATGTTACTGTTAATTGTTAATCTACACATGGTGTCTTCTGCACCAAGTAATAAATTTACAGATAAGCGTTAATTTACATATGGTATCCTCTACACCGGGGAGTAAAGTAACAGATAATTGATAATTTACTCATGGTATCCTCTACACCGGGGAATAATGTTACTGTTAATTGTTAATCTACACATGGTGTCCTCTGCACCAAGTAATAAATTTACAGATAATTGTTAATTTACATATGGTATCCTCTACACCGAGAAATAAAGTTACAGTTAATTGTTAATTTACAGGTTGTATACTCTACACCAGGGAAAAAAGTTACAGTTAATTGTAAATTTTAACATGGTATCCTCTGCACCAGTGAATAAAGTTACAGATAATTGTTATTTTACAATTGGTATCCTCTACACAGGGGAAAAAAAGAACAGTTAATTTTTAATTTACAGATGGCATCCTCTACACCGTGGAATAAATTTACAGTTACTTGTTCATTTACACGTAAAAAATGACTGTAAAAGCTTTTATAAATATGTGAAGAGAAAAAGATTGGTGAAGTCAAGCGTAGGTCCCTTGCTGTCAGAACCTGGGGAATTTATAATATTGAACAAAGAAATGGCAGAGCAATTAAATACATACTTTGGCTCTGTCTTCACAAAGGAGAACACGAATAATCTCCCAGTGATGTCGGGGAACATAGGGTCTAATGAGAGGGTGGAACTGAATGAAATCAGTATTTGTAGGGAAATGGTGTTAGGGAAATTGACGGAATTTTAGGCCGATAAATCCCCAGGGCCTGATAATCTACACCCTAGGGTACTTAAGGAAGTGGCGCTAGCAATAGTAGATGCATTGCTGGACATCTTCCAAAATTCTAAAGACCCTGGAACAGTTCCCATGGATTGGAGAGTAGTTAATGTTACCCCACTGTTCAAAAAAGGTGGGAGAGAGAAAACGGGTAATTATAGACCGGTAAGCCTGACATCGGTTGTGGGGAAAATGCTCGAGTCCATTACAAAAGACGTAAAAGCAAAGCACTTGGAAAACAGTGACAGGATTGGACAAAATCAACATGGATTTACAAAATGTAAATCGTGCTTGACTAATCTACTGGAATTTTTTGAGGATGGAACTGATAGAATAGATAAGGGGGATCCAGTGGATGTGGTGTATTTGGACTTTCAGAAGGCTTTCGATTAGGTCCCGCATAAGAGATTGGAGTGCAAAGTTAAAGCACATGGGATTGGGGGTAAGGTATTGACTTGGAGGGAGAACTGTTTGGCAGACAGGAAGCAAAGAGTTGGAATAAACGGGTCTTTTTCCGAGTGGCAGGCAGGGACTAGTGGGGTAACGCAGGGATCGGTGCTAGGACCCCAGTTATTCATAATATATATTAATGATCTAGACGAGGAAACTAGATGTAATATCTCCAAGTTTGCAGGCGACACTAAGCTGGGTGGGCGTGTGTGTTGTGAGGAGGATGCAGATAAACTCCAGTATGATTTGGACATGTTGGGTGATTGGGCAGATGCATGGCAGATGCAGTATAATGTGGATAAATGCGAGGTTATCCTCTTTGCTGGCAAAAACAGAAAGGGAGATTATTATCTGAACGGCAATAGATTGGGAAAAGGGGAAGTGCAACGAGACCTGGGAGTCCTTGTGCACCAGTTTTTGAAGGTAAGCATGCAGATGCAGCAGGCGGTTAAGAAGGCAAATGGTATGTTGGCCTTCATAGCGAGAGGATTCGAGTACAGGAGCAATGATGTCTTGCTGCAGTTGTACAGGGCCTTGGTGAGACCACACCTTGAATATTGTGTGCAGTTTTGTTCGGCTTATCTGAGTAAGGATGTTCTTGCCATGGAGGGAGTGCAGCGAAGATTCACCAGACTGATACCTGGGATGGCAGGAATGAAGTATGAATAGAGATTGGGAAGATTGGGCTTGTATTCGCTAGACTTTAGAAGAATGAGAGAGGATCTCATTGAAATTAATAAAATTCTAACAGGACTAGACAGACGAGATGCAGGAAGGATGTTCCCGATGGCGGGGGAGTCCAGAACCAGGGGTCACAGTCTCAGGATAAGGGGTAAGCCATTAAAGACTGAGATGAGGAGCAAGTTCTTCACCCAGTGAGTGGTGAACCTGTGGAATTCTATACCACAGAAGGCAGTTGAGGCCAACGCATTAAATATATTCAAGAAGGAGATAGATAGATTTCTTAATGCTAACGGGATCAAGTCATATGGGAAGAAAGCAGGGCCAGGGTACTCAATTTGGATGATCAGCCATGATCTCATTTAATGGCGGAGCAGGCTCGAGGGGCTCCTATCTTCTATGTTTCTATGTTTCTATGTACCCTCTACACCGGGGAACAAAGTTACAGTTAATTGTTAAATTACACATGGTATCCGCTACACCAGGGAGTAAAGTTACAGTTAATTGTTAATTTGCACATGGTACCCTCTACACCGGGGAATAAAGTTACAGTTAATTGTTAATTAACACATGGTATCCTCTACACCAGGGAATAAAGTTACAGATAATTGTAATTTTACAAATGGTATCCTCTACACCGTGGAATAAAGTTACGGTTAGTTGTTCATTTACACATAAAAACTGACTGTAAAAGCTTTTATAAATATGTTAGAGAAAAAGAGTGGTGAAGTCAAGCGTAGGCCCCTTGCTGTCAGAATCAGCGGAATTTATAATGGGGAACAAAGAAATGGCGAACCAATTAAATACATACTTTGGCTCTGTCTTCACAAAGGAGAACACAAATAACCTCCCAGAGATGTCGGGGAACATAGGGTCTAATGAGAGGGAGGAACTGAATGAAATCAGTATTTGTAGGGAAATGGTGTTCGGGCAATTGACGGAATTTTAGGCCGAAAGATCCCCAGGGCCTGATAATCTACATCCTAGCGTACTTAAGGAAGTGGCCCTAGAAATGTTAGACGCATTGCTGGTCATCTTCCAAAATTCTATAGACTCTGAAACAGTTCCATTTGATTGGAGGGTAGCTAATGTTGCCCCACTGTTCAAAAAAGGTGGTAAAGAAAAAGCGGGGAATTACAGACATCGGTAGTGGGGAAAATGCTAGAGTCCATTATAAAAGGGAGATCCAGTGGATGAGGTGCATTTGGACTTTCAGAAGGCTTTCGACAAAGTTGCGCATAAGAGATTAGCATGTAAAGTTAAGGCACATGTGATTGGGGGCAAGGTACTGACTTGGATAGAGAACTGGTTGGCAGACAGGAAGCAAAGAGTTGGAATAAACGGTTCTATTTCCGAGTGCCAGGCAGTTATAAGTGGTGTTCCGCAGGGATCGGTCCTAGGACCCCAGCTATTCACAATATGTGTTAACGACCTAGACGAGGGAACTAGATGTAATATCTCCAAGTTTACAGATGACACAAAGCTGGGTGGGCGTGTGTGCTGCGAGGAGGATGCCGAGAAACTCCAGAATCATGTGGATAGCTTGGGTGTTTCGGCAGAAGCATGGCAGATGCAATATAATGTGGATAAATGCGAGGTTATCCACATTGGTGGCAAAAACAGAAAGGCAGATTATTATCTGAACGGCAATAGATTGGGAGAAGGGGAAGAGCAACGAGACCTGGGAGTCCTTGTGCACCAGTCGCTGAAGGTCAGCATGCAGTTACAGCAGGCGGTTAAGAAGGCAAATGGTATCTTGGCCTTCGTAGCGAGAGGTTTTGAGTACAGAAACAAGGATGTCTTGTTGCAGCTGTACAGGGCCTTGGTGAGAACACACCTTGAGTATGGTGTGCAGTTTTGGTCGCCTTATCTGAGGAAGGATAAAAACATAGAAACATAGAAGATAGGAGCAGGAGTAGGCCATTCGGCCCCTCGAGCCTGCTCTGCCATTCGATGAGATCATGGCTGAACATCCAAACTCAGTACCCTGTACCTGCCTTCTCCCCATATCCGTTGATACCTTTAGCTTTAAGAAATATATCTAACTCATTCTTGAATATATTTAATGACTTGGCCTCAACTATCTTCTGTGGTAGAGAATTCCACAGGTTCACCACTCTCTGGGTGAAGAAATTCTTCCTCATTTCTGTCCTAAATGGCTTACCAGTTATCCTTAGATTATAACCCCTGGTTCTGGACTCTCCGACCATCGGGAACATTCTTCCTGCATCTAGTTTGTCCAGACATGCCAGAATGTTATATGTTTCGATGAGATCCCTTCTCATTCTTCTATACACCAGCGAGTATAAGCCCAGTCGACCCAATCTCTCCTCATATGTCATTCCTGCCATCCCAGGTATCAGCCTTGTGAATCTTCGCTGAACTCCTTCCATGGCAAGAACATCCTTCCTCAGGCGAAGCCGTTGGGGGACTTGAAATCAAGGGTGAGAATTTTAAAATCAAGGCGTTGCCGAACTGGGAGCCAATATAGATCAGCGAGCGCAGGATGATGGGTGAATCGGTCTTAGTGTGAGTAAGGATGATGGGTGAATGGTTCTTCGTGTGAGTAAGGATGATGGGTTAATGGGGCTCGTTGTGAGTTAGGATGATGGATGAATGGGACTTGGTGTGAGTTAGGATGATGGGTGAATGGGTCTTGGTGTGAGATATGATGGTGGGTGAATGGGTCTTGGTGTGAGATAGGATGGTGGGTGAATGGGTCTTGGTGTGAGATAGGATCGTGGATGAATGGGTCTTCGTGTGAGATAGGATGGTGGGTGAATTGTTCTTGGTTTTAAGTTAGGATGATGGGTGAATGGGTCTTGGTGTGAGTTAGGATGGTGGATGAATGGGTCTTGGTGAGTTAGGATGATGGGTGAATGGGTCTTGGTGGGTGTTAGGATGAAGCGAGAATTGGTCTTGGTGTGAGTTAGTATGATGGGTGAATGGGTCTTGGAGTGAGTTAGGAATGTTGGGTGAATGGGTCTTGGAGTGAGTTAGGATGGTGGGTGAATGGGATTGGTGTGAGTTAGGATGATGGGTGTTTGGGGCTTGGTGTGAGTAAGGATAATGTGTGAATGAGTCTTGGTTTGAATTAGGATGTTGTGTGAATGGGGCTTGGGTGTGAGTTAGAATGATGGGTGAATGGGGCTTGGCCTGTGTTAGGATGATGGTTGAATGGGGCTTGGTGTGAGGTGTAATGATGGGTAAGTGGGCTTGGTGTGAGTTCTGATGATGGGTGAATGTGTCTTGGTGTTGAGTTAGAATGATGGGAAATGGGCTTGGTGTGAGTTCTGATGATGGGTGAATGGGTCTTTGTGTGAGTTACGATGATGAGTGAATGGGTCTTGGTGTGAGTTAGGATGATGGGTGAATTGTCTTGGTGTGAGTAAGGATGATGTGTGAATGTGTCTTGCTGTGAGTTAGGATGATGGGTGAATGGGTCGTTGTGTGAGTTAGGATGATGGGTGAATGGGTCTTGGTGTGAATTAGGATGATGGGTGAATGGGGCTTGTTGTGTGAGTTAGGATGTTGTGTGAATGGGTCTTGGTGTTAATTAGAATGATGGGTGAAATGGTCTTGGTCTGAGTTAGGATGATGGGTGAATGGGGCTTGGTGTGAGTTGGAATGATGGGTGAATGGGTCCTGGTGTGAATTAGGATGATGGGTGAATGAGTCTTGGTGTGAGTTAGGATGATGGGTGAATGGTCTTGGTGTGAGTTAGGATGATGGGTGAATGAGTCTTGGTGTGAGTTAGGATGATGGGTGAATGGTCTTGGTGTGAGTTAGGATGATTGGTGAATGGGTCTTGGTGTGAGTTAGGATGATGGGTGAATGGGGCTTGGTGTGAGTTCGGATGATGGGTGAATGGGTCTTGGTGTGAGTTAGGATGTTGTGTGGATGGGTCTTGGTGTGAGTTAGGATGATGGGTGAATGGGTCGTTGTGTGAGTTAGGATGTTGTGTGGATGGGTCTTGGTGTGAGTTATGCTGATTGGTGAACGGGTCTTTGTTAGAGTTAGGATGTGTACAATACAGTTTTGGATGAGCTCAAGCTCACAGAAGATACACGTTGTGAGGCCGGCGAGGAGATCATTGGAATGTCGATTCTTGAGGTTAGAAAGGCAAGTATAAATATATCAGCAGCAGATGAGCTGAGGCAGTGGCAGAGACGGGTGATGTTATGGAGGTGGAAATTTGCGGTCTTGGTGATGGAGCGGATATGTGGTTGGGAACGCAACTCCGGGTCAAATATGATGCCAAATAATTTTGAACAGCCTAGTTTCAGCTTCAGACATAAGCCAGGGAGAGGGATGCCGTTGGTAGGTAGGGAACGGAGTTTGTGGCGGTGACCGTGGACAATGTACCAGAAATTGCGGTCGGGCAGCATAGCTACGTAGTACGCCGCCGACCTACAAAAAGAATACGAACTTATCCTGTGCGCGGCCCAGAATGGAGACTTGGTCCTCTGCGCTGCAGAGTTCTGCACAGCCTCTGACATCACGAAGGCCAGGAGTGCAGCGTACCGCCTCTACATGTGGTAGGACACGCCCACAAAAGCTGTCAAATCTAAGCCACTCCCACAGAAACTTCTCTCAGTGACTTCCATTGAAATTAAATTATTTTTTTAATCTTCTAAAACATTTTAATTGAACTGGTACTTGTTTTTACCTCCAAACTCACAAATTGTTAGTCCCTATATATACAACGACCTGTTTTGATACTCAGTAAAGGTATAACAATGTTATATGTCTGTAACACGAAAAGTTGCTGAACTTCAGAAAGAGATTCCCAGCCATATATTCCATATTAATTTTCAGGATAAAAAATTCACAAACAACCATTTTGGGATTTGATTCACGTCACCGGATTATTAGTACAAGCCTGTGGATTAGAAGCCCAGTAACATATCCAACATGCTACTGTAACCTTGTGTAGTATAAACAACGACATGGACTGGTGCAGTAATAACTGAGTGAGGGTCTAGCGTAATATAAACCGAGACAGGGCCAAGTGAAATATAAACAGAGACAGGGTCGAGTGTAATATAAAGAGAGACAGGGCCTAGTGTAATATAAACAGAGACAGGGTCCAAGTGTAATTTAAACAGAGACAGTTTGTAGTGTCATATAAAGAGAAACAGGGCCTAGTGTAATATAAACAGAAATAGTGTTTAGTGTAATATAAATAGCGACAGGGCCTACTGCAATATAAACAGAAACAGGGTCTAGTGTAATATAAACATGGACAGGGTCTAGTGTAATATAAACAGAGACAGGGTCCTGTGTAATATAAACAGAGACAGGGTCTAGTATAATATAAACAGAGACAGGGCCTAGTGTAATATAAACAGAGACAGGGCCTAGTGTAATATAAACATCGGCAGGGCCTAGTGTAATATGAACAGAGACAGGGTCTAGAGTAATATAAATAGAGACAAGTTCTAGTTTAATATAAACAGAGACAGGATCGAATGTAATATAAGCTGAAACAGGATCAAGTGCAACATAAACAGAGACACGGTCTAGTGTAATATAAACAGAGACAGGTTCTCTTGTAGTATAAATAGAGACAGGGTCTTGTATAATCTAAAAAGAGACAGGGGCTAGTGTAATATAAACAGAGAATGTGTTTAGTGTAATAATAATAGCGACAGGGCCTATTTTTATATAAATAGAAACAGGGTCTAGTGTAATATAAACAGTGACAGGGACTAGTGTAATATAAACAGGTATGGTCTAGTGTAATATAAACAGAGAAAGGGTCTAGTGTAATATAAACAGGCAGGCATGGCCTAGTGTAATATAGAGAGGTCGCACAACACCAGGTTATAGTCCAACAGTTTTATTTGAAATCACAAGCTTTCGGAGCTATCGATTGCTCCTTCCTCAGGTGAAGTAAATTAGATACAGAATCGCCAAAGCATATATAGATAGAAAACAAAGCATGTGTACCTTACAATTGCAGACCACTAAATTAAATCATCCTGACTATCTGCCGAGGTGTGATAAAGTTAATTAAGTCAGCCAGGAAGGTACCACATCAAAGACATAGCAAGATACAACTGAGACAATGAGGTGTAGTCGCAGGGGTTCTAACGTGTCAAAAGCTGCCGTCTGTATGTAAAACGAAAAGCTTTAAAATTTTACTTTTTTACTGGGAAAATTTTTACTTTTTTACTGGGAATCACATCTGTGAACAAGCTAACGACGACTCGAGTCCGGATCACGTCATGTATCGTGACATAAACCCAAGATCCTGATTGAGACCGTCTTCATGAGTGCGGACTAGTGTAATATAAACAGAGAAAGGGTCTAGTGTAATATAAATAGGCATGGTCTAGTGTAATATAAATAGAGACAGGGTCTAGTTTTATATAAAGAGGCATGGTCTAGTGTAATATAAACAGAGAAAGGGTCTAGTCTAATATAAACAGAGACAGGGTCTACTGTAATATAAACAGAGACAGGTTCTCGTTTAATATAAACAGAGACAGGGTCGAATGTAATAAAAGCTGAACAGGGTCAAGTGTAACATAAACAGAGACAGGGTCCTGTGTAATATAAACAGAGACAGGTTCTCTTGTAATAAAAATAGAGACAGTGTCTAGTGTAATATAAACAGTCATGGTCTAGTGTAATATGAACAGAGACAGGGACTACTGTAATATAAACAGGCATGGTCTAGTGTAATATAAACAGAGAAAGGGTCTAGTGCAATATAAACAGGCATGATCTAGTGTAATATAAACAGAGAATGCGTCTAGTGCAATATAAACTGGCATGGTCTAGTGTAATATAAACAGAGAAAGGGTCTAGTGTAATATAAATAGAGACAGTGTCTAGTTTAATATAAACAGAGACTGGGTCTGGTGTAATATAAAAAGATAAAGGGTCTAGTGTAATATAAACAGAGACAGGGCCTCGTGTAATTTAAACAGAAACAAGGCCTAGGGCATTAATAACTGAGACAGTGTCTAGTGTAATTTAAACAGATTCTTAATCTGAACTCTGTCAATGAATCCGCTCTCACTTCATGTCCCTGCTCTCAGACTGCGCGGTTCACGTTTTATTTGCTATCCAATCTTTTTCGAAACATTGTGTTCGTTGAAGAGTGTCACTTTCCATTTGTAAAATGTCTGTTTATTTGTATTTTGTAATGTTAGAAGTATTGGACTGAAATGGTTAACTTGGTCTGTTTGTTTAACGACTGTAATTAATGTCCGTTCCCAGGGAATCTGCTCGTCTCTCTGGAGTTTTTACTTCAATATAAATAAGATGCTCCTTTGAATTCTCTATTCCATTGATCCAGTGGGAGCGGTGCCCCGAGCACTGATAACTTCATGCTTTCCCGCCAAAAGTGGAACCATGTTTCGGGATTTTCCACTAACTCTTCGGGTGCTACGGGCAATCTGGGATTTACTACCCCTCATCGCTGCCGTTGGTGTTCCCAGTAATTCCAACTATTAATTTCGTGAAGCATGTTTAACTTTATTACCGTTGTTCTGTGTTTCCCATTATCTTCCACAGTCTCGGATCATTGATGTTCCTGGGAAGTCCAACTATTAACTCCGTGCACCATGTTATCTGTGTTACTTTTCCTCTGTGACTCCCATTTCCTGCCACAGTCTCAGGTCGCTGATGTTCATAGAATCATAGATACTTAGAATACAGAAGGAGGACATTCGGCCCCTCGCACCTGTACCTGGCTCTGTGAAAGAGCAGTCGTGCTTAGTCCCACATTCCCGCTTTTTATCTGTAACCCCTAAAGTTCGTCATTCTCAAGTTCCTGCCCCACTCTCTTTTAAAACTATTGTTGGAATAGCTTCCAAAACCTATTCAGTTAGAGCGTTCCCGATCCCGACATGTTGCTGGGAAGTAACTGTTGGTTCAGTATTGTTGTTTATGATGAAGGGACATGAAAGCTTAGCGTGCCTGAAAGAGCTGTCGCTGTTACATATTTCAATCCAGGTTCCCACCCACTGATCTGAAATCAGTTAACTCCTCTTTTAAACAGTGAGCCAAGAAATGCTACATGGAAGCGTTCTGGGTTTTCCACTTCATCGCCAACAGTAATGTCTACTCTTCTCAGCAAGTAGTAATTCTCTGGACGATGTCTGTTTGATTGTTACTGTGGTTGCGATTTAGATAATTTCCCGCTGTTGGTTGCGCTCCGTGTATCCCCCTTGGTGTGCGGTATTTGAAGGTGTCTGTCTTGATGTATTTGTTACAAAGTCGCCTGTTCACTGGTCTGAGTTTAATGGACACTGCGACTTCACTCCTGCCATCTCTTTAACAATGTTTGAGAAAACCCACCAGCCCAACTTCACTGTCTGACTTTCCACCATCGCCCACTATGCACTCCTCCCATTGGTTCAGGATGTTTAAGACAGAATTACAAGTGTAATGTATGTTCCCGTAATATAGTCAATGAATCGTATTTCCACAAACTTAATATTAATCATTACTCTGACTCATCAATGTAAAGCCATGCGGGCCTTGCACAGTTCAGGGAGTCTCTCAGTGAGGCGCAACCTGACTTTGGATAATCAAGTATGTCCTTTCAGTCATCAATTGGAAACCCAGACAATTTACATTAATAAGCGATTCATTGTTTGACTGTAATTCAGTCTAAGAAAGCATAATGGTAAAGTACTGTGAAATCCGCTGTAAAATTAATTGCAATATATATATGAACTGAAAGTACTCATTTTAAATGAAAATAAAACATTAGATTTACACAGCGTTTGATCTTATCTGTGTGAATAGTAATACGTGTTTCACATTTACACACATGAAGTAGAGAGAACTTGGAGCAAAATCAGCCACAATTTTTCACACAGCAGCTGGTAAATAGTTTGTTTGATGTTGTATGGAGCGGGAATGTTGGCAATGACACCGAAAGCTCTATGTTCTTCTTGAAATAGTCCCAACTTTAACATCCCCTGAATGAGAAGAGCGGGTGAGGCGATCTCTGATCACACTCTCCCCGGAAGGAGGACGCCTCTGATCAGTATTTTACTGGAGTGTTAACCCGCTGAAGGCCAGGAGTGGGGCTTGAACCCATGAGCTTCTCACTCAACACCAGCCGAACTGACTCGGAATGAATCCAATGACTGATTTATTGATACAATTATTTGTAATACTGATTTATATTTAATATATTTTCTTTCTTCTCCCTCCACTTCCTCTGTTCCAAGCGTAGGTCTAACATCGTCACCTAAGACCAACACATCCTCCGCTCTGCTTAATTCTGCTGCTGCTCAGCCGCAGTCCCGCTGGAGGAGAGCGCCTCATTCATCTCGTTCCTTGTTCATCTCCACATTCTAGTATCCCTGGAACTCCCTGTTAGTTTAATGTCTTCCCATCTAGTGCGTGTGTGTTTTTTTTAATTTTACCTCCCTCTTTTCTCTCCCCCTTTGCTGAAAGTGCTGGACGTTTTGATCCATGGCTACGAGGGTACAAACGCTTTCACCGAGAGAACCTAGACAGAGTCCATAGAAGGTACCAGAGCCCGCGAAAGCTCTTCTCATCTCATTGCCACACCTGTGCACTTTCCAGTAGGTGTCGGTGGCCAGTGATCAGAAGGAACATCCCTGCCCCTCCCGGTCGTACAGCACTGGGACACCTGTAGTAGCAATCGGCCAATTCAGCTCAAGCTTCCTTCCGAACCTGGGAACTGCGGGTGATGTTTTCCTCCAACTACAACAATGTGTTGCTTTCTCCCAGATCCACCAGTAATCTCCCATCACAGGAATGGTTTTTCTTATAGTTTGCTGCAGATCCTGTTATTTATTTTGTTTAGTTTTATCCTCTTCCGTTATTTGTTTGACAATTTGTTGCTGCTTTTACTGTAAACACTGTCTCCATCAGAAAGTTAGTCTTCATCAAAAATCAGTCTCTATAAATGGATGTAGTAATAAAGCTTCTAATTTCAGACCGAACTCCACCAGATTGCTGCTTCTGTTGGAGCCGTATGTATAATTTCTGTTTTATAGCATTTGTTACAGTTAACGTAGTAGCGATTGTGATCCTGTCTCGAGGAAGGTGCGGTCTCTCCAAATGTGTCACCCGTTACCTGGTATCCATGCTAGCGGCGGATCTACTGGTCATTATCATTGACGTGATACTAAGACAGATTCCCGTCGCTCACGCTGCACAATTCCTTTTTGTACGGAATATTAAAGTGTGTAATATCCACGCCATGCTGCTCTAAGCAGTCACAGACTGTTCTGTCTGGTTCACAGTCACTTTCACCTTTGATCGATTTGTAGCCATTTGTTGCCAGAAGCTGAAATTTAAATATTGCACCGAGCAAACGGCGTCTGTGGTTCTAGGAACAGTGACTGTGCTGTTTAGTGTAAAGAACACTTTTTGGTACTTTATGGCTTTGTTATGTAACAGAGAGTTGTTTGCTTTCACACGTATGGGGAGCAATTGCAACCCTTCATTACATTTTAACCCCATGTATTCCATTTGTTTTGATTCTGCTGCTCAGTGTTTTAACCGCCAGACAGATTTTATTGTCGACCAGAGTCCGGAGGAGACTCCGGGCCCACAGCAATGGGGAGAGTTCAAGTGACTCAGAGATGGAGATGGAGAAGCGAAAGAAATCCATCATTTTACTGTTTCTTCTATCGGGGAATTTTATACTGATGTGGGTGATGTTTTTGGTGAATTCCATATACTTGCGAATTAGTACAATGCAGAATGTGGCACCCTTTGGCACTTCGGATATCCTACAAGAAATTGGTTTCATGCTTCAACTGTTGAGTTCTTGCAGAAACACTTGTATTTATGCCGTGACGCAGACTAAATTCAGAGAGGAGTTGAAGAATGTAGTGAAATTTCCCAACACTCTAATTGCTAAAATAATGTAACACAACGAGAAGAAATTAAAACTGTCCACAATGCACCTGAAATACTAAACATATTTTATAAAGTATTCCTGAAACACTTATTATTTAATTGTTATTTTAAATCATAATCTAGGCTGACACTCCAGTGCAGTACTGATGGAGCGCTGCAGTACTGGGGAAGCGCTGCACTATCGGAGGGGCATCACTGAGGAAGCACTGCACTGTCGGATAGTCACAGCTGAGGGGGTGCTGCACTGTCAGAGAGGCCATAGAATATAAGAACATAAGAAATAGGAAAAGGCCATTTGGCCCTTCGAGCCTGCTCCGCCATTCAATGAGATCATGGTTGATCTTCTCCCTCATATCCACTTTCCTGCACTATCGCCATATCACTTGATTTCCTTTAAATTCAAAAATCTATCGATCTGTGTCTTGAATATATTCAACGACTGAGGCTCCACAGCCCTCTAGCGCAGTGAAATCCAAAGATTCACCAACCTCTGAGTGAAGTAATATCTCCGCATCTCAGTCCTAAATAGCTGACCCCTTATTCTGAGAGTGTGATCCCTGGTTCTATACTCCCCATCCAGGGGAAACATTCTTCCTGCATCTACCCTGTATAGCCCTGTAAGAAGTGTGTATGTTTCAATGATATCACCTCTCATTCTTCTAAACTCTCGAGAATATAGGCCTAGTCTACTCAATCTGTCCTCATAGGTCAATCCCCCCGTCCCAGGAACCAGTCTGGCGAACCCCTCTGTGCACTCCCTCTATGGCAAGTATATTCTTCCTTAGGTAAGGAGACCAATACTGTACACAATACTCCAGGCCCTATATAATTGCAGTAAGATGTCTTTACTCTTATACTCAAATCCTCTTGTAATAAAGGGCTACATTCCATTTGCTTTCCTAATTGTTTGCTGTACCTGCAAGTTAACTTTCAGTGAATCGTGTACAAGGACACCCAGGCCCCTCTTAACACCAATATTTCCCAATCTCTTACCATTTAAAAAATACTCTTGCTTTGCTATTTTTCCTACCAAAGTGGAAAACTTCACATTTCTCCACATTGTATTCCATTTGTCATGTTCTTGCCCACTCACTTAGCCTGTCTATATCCCCTTGAGGCCTCCTTGCATCCTCCTCACAATTTATATTCCCACCCAATTTAGTATCATTAGCAAAGTTGGATACATTACATTTGGTCCCCTCATCCAAATCATTGATGTAGATTGTGAATAGCTGAGGCCCAAGCACTTATCCTTGCGGTAGCCCACTAGTTAAAGACTGCCAAACCGAAAATGACCCGTTTATTCCTACTCTCTGTATTCTGTCCGTTAAATGATCATCAATCCATGCTAATATATTACCCCCAATTCCAGGAGCCCTAATTTTGATTAATAACCTCTTGTATCGTATCGAATGTCTTCTGAAAATCCAAATACACCACATCCACTGGTTCCCCCGTATCTATTCTGCTCGTTATAACCTCAAAAATCTCTAACAGATTTGTCAAATACGATTTCCCTTTCATAAATCCGTGTTGACTCAACCTAATCCTATTATTATTTTTTAAGTGCTCTGTTACCACGTCCTTAATAAAAGAATCTAGCATTTTCCCTACTCCAGATGTCCAGCTAACTGGTCTGTCATTCCAAGTTTTATTTCTCTCCCTCCTTTCTTAAATAATGGGCTTACATTTGCAGTCTATGGAATTTTGTAAAAAGACAACCAATGCTTTCACTATCTCGATAGCCAACTCATTCAAAACCCTAGGATGTAGGTCATCAGGTCCAGGGGATTTATTGGCTTTCAGTCCCATTAATTCTTCCAGTACTGCTTTTTTATTAATACTAATATCTTTCAGTTCCTCCTTCTCGCTAGGCCCTTGGTTTTTTACTATTTCACGAAAAGTTTGTTGCATCTTCTTCCGTGAAGACAGACACAAAATATGTATTTACTAGCTTTGCAATTTCCTTATTCCCCATTATAATTTCTCTTTTTACAGAGGTTGTGCTGCACTGTCAGATGTGCAGTACTGAGGGAGTACTGCAATGTCAGAGGTGACATCTTTCAGATGACACGTTAAACCGAGGTTCGGTCTGCTCTCTGAGGTGGACTGAGAAGATTCAATGCCACTATTTCGAATAAGCGCAGGGGAGTTCTCTCCGTCGTCCTGGCCAATATATATCCCTCAACCAACATCAACAAAATAACAGATTATCTGGTCTTTATAACATAGCTGTTTGTGGGAGCTTGCTGTGCGCAAATTGCCTGCCGCATTTCCTACATTACAACAGGTACTACTCTTCAAAATGTACTTCATTGGCTGTAAAGCGCTTTGGGATGATCGGTGGTCGTGAAAGCCGCTATATAAATGCATGTTTATCTTTCTTTTTTAATTTATTTGCAACATTTGAAGACACCAAGTTAGGTGGCACAGTAAATCGTGTAGGTTGGAGCAGCAAGTTGCAAAGGGACATTGAGAGATAAGGTGAATGGGCAAAACTGTGTCAGCTGGAGTTCAATGTGGGTAGTGTGAGGTCATCCACTTTAGCCCTCAGAAAGATAGATCAGAGTATTTTATACAATGTGAGAAGCTGGGAACTGTCGATGAACTGAGAGATTTATGTGTCCAAATAAAGAAAGCACTAAAAGCTCGTAGTCAGGTACAAAAAATAATTATATCGTTAACGGAATGATCGCCTTTATATCAAAGGGGCTGTAATTGAAAGGGGTGGAAGTTGTGTTCCAGCTGTACAGAGCCCTGGTCAGAACACATCTGCAGCACTGCAGTCAGCTCTGGGCACCGCACCTTAGGACGGGTACAATGGCCTTGGAGGGGGAGCAGAGCAGATTCAACAGAATGGTACCTGGGGCTAAAAGGGTTAAATCATGAGGACACGTTCCGTAGACTAGGTTTATATTCCCTTTAGTATAGAATATTAAGGCGTTATCTAATTAGGATATTAAAGGTGATTAAAGGAATTGAGAGGGTGGATGGGTCTAACGATTCGTCTCGGGCGGTGACACAAAACGAGCGGCAAGGGATCGGCCGCCCGTTATAAACAGCGCCTGATATTCAGCTCCATTGACTGGAATTGCAGCAAATATCAGGCGCTGCATATAACGGTCGGCTGATCCGATCCGATCCCGTTCCTTTCTCCTGGTGACTCCTGGAAGGTGTCCAATAAGATAGAGTAGCACAGCACTCACTCTTTTTAAGAGAAGTCCTCAGAGAATTTCCAGAATCAATGTTGATAGAATGTTGGTGAAGTCTTGACGAAGTTTCCTAGAAAGTCTCCCGATGTGTTTCAAAAGTCTTCTTTCAAAGCTCCAGCAGCAAATGGACAGTGAAAGGCGATGTCCCTTTAAACAGCGCTCCAAATCTTCAGCAACTACACGTTTACTCCCAATCAGCTGGTCGCTGTTAGCAGAGGGAGTCAGGTCCAGCGCCGGGCACCAAAATGCCGTGCAACCTCGTTAATGAGCGCCGGCAGGCAAGTTAAGTGGGAATTAGCTGCTTAATGATCCCCGGCGGCCGTTCATTGCGCAAGATTCAACTCCTTTACCAAGATGGCGTCTTGCGCTAAACGCGGGCTGAACCGGGGTTCCAGCTGAAGACCCCATCCTAGCCACCTTGGAGGCTCTTTAGCGCCTATGGTATCCTGGGAAAATCGCCCCCCACCCGCTCCCAGCCATATCCCTTCCTATGAATTTTTTAATAGGTCACGATGTCGTACCGCCCTTCCGACGTGGGTGGCACTGCAGCGCCCGAGCTTTGATTTTCCCGACTCTGCAGCTCATAATTTAGAGAGACTCCGCTGCTCCAACCAACTTTATGTCTCTGATTCCCAAACTGTATAAAATGTTGCTACTTGGCCTCGACCCCCCTACGTGCAACACCGTGGGAGATCATGTTGTAATGTTGGCCCAGAAATTGATCTCGCTCTGTTCCCGCGGGGGTAAGCCTTCCCCGCATTCTCTCACTCCGCTTGTGCTTTTTCAGATCCAGCTCGCACGAACTTGATGTTCCAGACATCAGCTGGGCAGTGCTTGCGTATCCCACCGGCGTAGTGAATTCGTGCGAGCTGTGGGATCACGTGACTCAGTTAGAGCCAATGGCAGCACACCATCTTCCATTCATAAGTTTCACGTGCGTGCTGAGAAATCTATGAATCTTACACCCCCCCAAAATAACAGCTAAACCTCAATTAAATTAAAAAAAAACATCACATTAATAAAATAAGTATAGTTAAATAAATTAACCATTTTAAATAAAAAATTAAATTTTTGAAAAAATTTAAAATCTTTTAAAAAGTTATAAAAATAAACTTACCAGTCTTTAAAGTCTCTAAAAAAGATATACCTGTTAAAAAAATTCAAAAAAATACTTAATTCACTACTTACCTTGTTAAAAGTGGTTCTTACTCCTTTTTCCATTTCTAAAATCTTCCGTACTTACCTGCGCGTCCAAAGCATGAAGTGCACAGCGTGCGCGCAGCCTGTAGCGCGCACGCGATGCACCGAGGAACCGCCCCCTTTTCAAAAGACCAATTGCCGGTTTTCAGCGCATGCGCAGGGCATGCAGAAAAACGGCAATTGGAGAGAGAATACGCGAGAGTACGCACCGGGATGAATTTTTGGCCCAATATAAAATCACAGAGCCATGTACAAAAGCGGCAGAATATGTCACTTAAAAATGGGACCTGGACAACATCTGTCCACCCTGGTCCGATTAACCTCGCCCTCTAACCCTGCTATACCCGAAGACCACACCTGGTCTTAACTCCCCTATCTAACACTACAGGAGGTTGACTGTAATTCCCTACAATCAATTCTTCCCAAGCAAGTACTCAGCTTCATTTTCCAGGCCTCCGTTGATTTTGACTGTCTGACAACGTGTGGTGTACAACCTCGCATCCGTTCTGGGAAAACGCTATCAATAGCTGTACCTGGAATTCTAACATGATGCCCCGTAGTTCTAGATTCCCCTACTAGAGAGAAGAGTTGTGTTATGTTAACTGTGACTTCCTTAATTAGTCTACCATTTCGAACAAACCGTCACATAATCTCATTTCCACGCATTTTAGTACAAATTAATTCGGTCTCTCCACTCAGGCCATTTATCCGTCTTATCACGTTGGTGATTTCTCGCTGGACTTTCCCCAATGTTAGTATCTCCTTGCTAAGGTTTGTGCCCCACACTGAAAACAAAAAGATCTAATAATAGCAAAATTGTATGTCATCACATGTAACTGTTTCATAGCAATCAGCAAGTACAAGAACAATATACGCAGCAGTCACACAGAACCTGAGCCCGAAACACAGTATCGGACCAAGTAGATGGAGCTTTACACGGCATCTAACGCGTGTTTTTCCTTCCCTGGGAGTGTTTGATAACATGAGAACAAACCAAATAGGAGCAGGAGTAGGACATACGGCCCCTCGAGCTTGCTCCGCCATTCAATAAGATCATGGCTGATCTTCAACCTCAAATCCACTTTCCCGCCCGATCCACATATCGTTTGATGCCCTTTGAGTCCACAAATCTATCGATGTCAGCCTTGAATATACTCAACGACTCAGCATCCACATTCCTCTGCGCTGGAGAATTCAGAAGATTGTCAACCCTCTGAGTGCAGAAATGCCTCCCCCTCTCAGTCTTAAATGGCCGACCCCTTACCCTGAGGGTATGCCCCTAGTTCAAACACTCAAGCCAGGGGAAAGACTTCTCAGCATTTACTCTGTCAAGGCCCCTCAGAGTCTTGTATGTTTAGATAAGATCACCTCTCATTCTTTTAAATTCCAGTGAGTAAAGGCTCAATCTACTCAATGTCTTCTCAAAGGACAATCCTCTCATCCCAGGAATCAATCTAGTGAAGCTTCGTTGCACCCCCTATAAAGCAAGTATATCCTTCTTTACATACCAATGCCAAAACTGTACACAGTACACCAGGTGTTTTCTCACCAAAGCCCAATACAATTGCAGCAGACTTCCTTACTGTTGTACTCCAAACCCCCTTGCAATAAATACAAACATACCATTTCCCTTCTTAATTGCATGCTGTACCTGCATGTTTCGTGAACATGGACTGCCAAATCCCTCTGAACACCAACATTTAATAGTTTCTCACTAGTTAAAAATACTTTGTTTTCAGATTCTTCCAAACAAAGAGGATTGGTTAAAGGACAGAAAACAAAGTGTAGGAGTAAACTGGTACTTTTCAGGTTGAAAAGCTGTTACTGGTGTGCCACAAATATTAGTGATGGGCCCTAAGCTGGTTACAATCTAAATTAATGACTTAGATGAAGGGATTATCTACCCTGCTATTTATATCCTCAATTAGATCTAATACATTTTTCAAACACGGTTTCCCTTTCATGAAACCTTGTTGACTCTGCCTAATCATGTTTTGATTTTTTAAGTGACCTGTTGCCACTTCCTTAACAATAAATTCCAGCATTTTCGCGACGACTGGCCTCAGGATAACTGTCCGTGAGTTCCATGTTTTCTCCCTCCCTCCTTTCTGGAGTAAGGGTGTTATATTTTCTATCTTTCAATCCACTGGGACCGTTCCAGAATCTGGGGAATTTTGGAAGTTAGCAGCCAATGCATCCAATATCTCTGCAGCCACCTCTTTTAAAACCCGAGGCTGAGGGCCACCAGGTACAGGGGATTTGTTGGATTTTAGTCCCATTAATTTATCCAGTATTTTCTCTTTACTAATATTAATTACTTCAAGTTCCTCAGTCTCATTAGACGATTGATTCCCCACTATTTCTGTTCTGTTTTTGTGTCTGTTACTGTGAAGACAGATACACAATATTTTTTAACATCTCTGCCATTTCCTAATTCCACATTATAAGTTCAACAATCTCAGCCTCTAAAGGACCCACGTTTACGTTCGCTACTCTCTTCCTTTTTATATACTTGTAGAAGCTCTTACAATCTGTTTCTATTTTATCCCTCTTTATCATTGTTTTGGCCATCCTTTGATCGTTTTTAAAACTCCCCCAATCCTCAGGCTTACTACGCTTCTTGTCAACGTTATAAACCCCTTTTAATCGAATACTATTCTTATCCGCATTAGTTAGTCACGGATGGATCACTTTTCCCGTGATGTTTTTATATCTCAAAGAAATGTACATTTGTTGTGAATTCTGAAATATTTCTTTAAATGTTCACCTTTGCTTATCTGCCATCATACCTTTTAATCTTTTTTCCCAATCTACTTTAATTAACTCGCCACTTATAACTTTGTAATTAGTTTTATTTAAGTTTAAGACACTTTTTTCGGATTTAAGTACGTCACTCTTGAATTCAAATTGAAATTCTATTATGTTATGGTCACTCTTCCCCACAGGATCCCTTACTATGTGATTATTAATTACCCCTGTCTCCTTACACAAGACAAGATCTAAAATATCCTCTTCCCTGGATTGTTCCACAACGTATTATTCTAGGAAACTCTCTCGAGTGCATTCCATGAACTCCTCTTCGAAACTAATTTTGCCATTTTGATTTGTCCAGTCTATATGAAAATTATTATCCCCCACGATTATTGCATTACCTTTGTTAGAAGCTTCTCTTATTTCTTGATGAATTCTCTATCCAACAGTATAGCTACTGTGAGGGTGGCCTACACACTACTTCCACCACTGTTTTCTGTCTATTGTTACCTCTTATTTCCACCCATACTGATTCAACTTCCTGGTCTTCTGAGCCAAGATCCTTCCACACTATTGTCCTTATGTCATCCTTTATTATCAGTGCTACCCGCCCTCATTTTCCATTTTGTCTGTCTTTTCGGAACGTCAAGTACCCTGGAATATTTAGATCCCAACGTTGGTTCACTGCAATCACGTCTTTGTAATGGCTATTATATCAAACCCATTTATCATTATTTGTTTCATTAATTCCTCTATCTTGTTACGAATGCTTCGTGCATTCAGATAAAGCATTTTAACATTAACCTTTAACCTTTTCCCCCTGATTTGACCGTATTCAGTGATGCACTATTACTGTAAAACTCTCTGTCTCTCCCTGACACACACTGTTTATCATTATCCAAATCGCTACATTGCTCTATGAACTTGAATTTTCTTTGGAAATTCTCTACGTTTCCCCTCACCTGCAACCTCGCCTTTTAGTTTAAAGCCCTATCTGCAGCCTCAGTTATTCAATTCGCCGAAACATTGATCACAGCCTGGTTTAATTGGATATTTTCCCAACGGAAAATCTTTCCCCAGTACTGGTGCGAGGGCCCAATGAATCGAAACCCCTTCCACCAATACCACTCTTTGAGCCACGCATTTAAACCTCTAATCTGTTTCACCCTATGCCAATTTGCGCGTGACTCAGGTAACAAGCCAGAGATTACTACCTTTAAGGTTCTGCATTTTAATTTGGATCCTTGCTCCTCAAACTTCCTCAGCAGAATCTCATTCCTAGTTATACCTCTGTCGTTGGATCCTTTGTGGACGACGACAACTGGATCCTCCCTCTCCCGCTTCAAATGCTTCTCCAGCCGCCTGATGAAGTCCTTAACCCTGGCACTTGTCAGGCAACACAACCTCAGAAACCCGATCGCGGCTGCCGAGAACTGTATCTATCCCCTGCATATACTGTCATTTACCAGTACCACATTCTTTTTCACTCCCACCATTTGAACACTCTCATATACCACGGTGACATGGTCAGTTTGCTCATTCACTCTGCAGATTTCTCTTCATCCACACTGGCCGCAAGAACCTCGTATTTGTTGGAAAGTGACAAAGGTCGAGGCTCCACCAGCACTGCACCTGGGGTCCCCTTACCTGCTTGAGTCGCAGTCACACCCTCCTTTATATGACTGATTTGTAAAACCTCTTTACCTAAGGGGTGTTACTGCCTCCTGGATCAAAGGACTAAAAAATGCGTAGCACCCCGTTTGGGGCGATAACTTTTGAAATCTCAGAAAAGTAATGCCAGGCGATAATCATTTTCTTGTCCCGGGAAATTGAAATTTAGCGCCCCAAGAGGGAAGTGGAGAGCTAAATCAAGCGCGAACCACTTCTCTTAGGGCGCTAAAGTGCGAGAGCGGGGCGGTAGCAGCAGAGGGCTTAACAATGTGGAGTACAAAGATACCGGCAGAGAGGCTGCTTCCCTCGCTTAAAGGGAAGGGCCAATGACGCTGGACAACATAATTCTGCTCAGTTCTCGTTTGCCAGGCGACCTGCGTGACTGCCATTACAGCCCCAAACACTCTCACAGAGTGGAGGGCTTCGAGATCCAGCAACAAAGCATCGAAAACATTAAGGAGGCACCAGACTTTGCAAAGAATACCACTGCCTTTAATTAGCGCTCCCCAAGCGTACAGCCGAGGTAACAACGCCTCCTCTTCCATCCGTTGCTGACGCCCAGCCATGCAGCAGGCGGCAGGAGGCAATTTCACATCCTGGGCGGGAACGGGGCGCTGCGCAATTTATGACGTCATAAATTGCGAGGCGCTAGAGGGCAAGGATGTAAGTGTTAGCGCCAGCGCTAAACCAGCAGGGAAGTTCGCGGGCGCTGCAGTATTCGCCGCGCCCAGTCGCTAACCTCTTAGCGTCCCATTATCGCCCCCCAGATGCTAACAGGAGGCGCAAAGTGTCCAGGTAACTCTTACCCTCCCTGCTGCCCCGCAATGTCTGCAACTCGGAGTCTAGCTCAATAACTCTGAGCTGAAGTTCCTCGAGATGCAGACACTTACTGCATATGTGGTTGTCGGGATCTCCTACAACCTCCCACATGCTGCAGTTGCGGCACAGCTCCTGCACTGCCATCCCTATCAAACCTTGTTTTATTTATTTAATGAATTAAACTGTATGAATTTAATCAACTTAGCTTATAGTTTTTAGTATTGTCACTAATTACTTGATCTAGTTTAAGTTATAGGTAATTTAAATTAAATAGCCACCGGTTACACGAACCACTACAAGTATTGGACGCAAAAGCCGCCCCTCCTTCCTCCTCTGCACCGAACTCCCACTCTCACAAAATACCCACGTTTCCCCTCTGTTTATGACGCACTCCGTTTATGACAACTCTGTACGTCCATTCTTTCCCTCAGCAGATAAATTGATACATTGCCACACCCAAGTTACAAGTGCCCACGCAGCTTCCTGCTCACAGTAATTACCCCCTATTCAGGCAATCAATTAAAGCTGATTGACTGGTAACTGCTAACGGCCATGGAGAGGCACTTTCTGTTAACGCTTGACTAACTTGCAGTTTTTACAGTTGTAAATTAAATTCCAAATGTGAAACTAAATTTCAGATTGAGACCCATTACTTACCAGAGTTCAAATTTTACCGAATGCCTCTCATTAAACTCTGCTTAAAATGCACTCCGTTTATGTCCACTCTCATCTCTCTTTGGCAATCTTTTTGAAAGAAATGGGTGGATGAAAAACATGAGATACGGTTGCATCCAGCAGGAAGAGAACCATAAACTTAAAGTATATAAGACAGATGTCATGGTATTATTAGTTGGAAAGAAAGAAATAAGAAAATAAAGCTGCATTCGAAATCCCGGGGATAAGAACAGGCTTGGCGAAGCCATTTCACGATGGCTTATTAAATCAACGCACAATACATTTTGGATGCAGGGCTGACATGCTCTGTTCTGTATGGTTGGTCAGGGTGCATTAAGATAAATTCTTTGTCGTTAAATAATGATGTGAATTATAACATCTGCCTCTGTCCCGAGATGTACGAACCTATTTACAGGATGAGGAAATAATTATCCAGCAGACGTCCTTGGCACTGCCCTTACATTACCCAGGTCCTTGTCGCATTCAGTAGCGTTGAACACACAATCCAGCCTGGTGTACACGTGTTGAAAGCTGATCCTTGTCCCGTTCAGCAGCCTTGAGCGCACAACCCTGCTTGAAATACATGTGAATAACACTGGCCCTGTAATACCCAGTGTCTTGTCCTTCAGTGCAGAACCCAGCTTGGTGTACATGTGATTAGCCCTGGCCCTATAATACCCAGTGCCTTATCCTTCAATACACAACCCTTTCTAGTGTACATGTGATTAGCCCTGGCCCTATAAGACCCAGGGCCTTATCCTTCAGTACACAACCCTGCCTGGTGTACATGTGAATTGCCCTGGCCCTGTAATACCCAGGGCCTTATCGTTCAGAATACAACCCTTTCTAGTGTACATGTGAATAGCCCTGGCCCGATACTACTCAGGGCCATATCCTTCAGCACACAATCCTGCCTGGTGTACACGTGATTGGCATTGGCCCTACCCACGTGATTCACGCAACATTTATCGATATTTACTTACGTCTGCCAAATGTGGGTCCATTCCCCGCCCCATCTAGATCTGCCTGGTATTTATTTCTCTCATCTATGGTCCGAACACCCACACAATTCTTTGTTTCATCTCTGAGTTTGTGGGAAGTTCCCCCGATGCATTCTTGCAGGTCATTCATTAGATGATGAAGCTAAGAGTCCCATCACAGCTCATTGCATAAGTCCACAGAGATCCACACACCGAACCACTGCCATTAATAACTACCTTCTCTCGACAAGAATGCAGCTAGTTCCTTAGTAAGCCCAAAATCTACCTGCTAAGCCCACAGGACACACACTTATTCAGCAGTCTCCCAATGTGGCACCTTGTCAAGCGCAATTTGGAACTCAAGATCCAGAAAGGTAACCGGACAACTGGCTTCGAACAACCTAGTAACTGCCTCCAAAGTTCAAACAAGTTAGTGAGACCAAACTTTGTCTGAAACCTTGTTGACATTCTCCAATAACCCGTTCTCTGTCAAGGTGAACGTACAGTGTCTCACTGACGATGCGCTTAACTGAAGTGAAACGAAGGAGCCAGCAAATGCCCAGTTCTCACATTTCCTTTCTTAAGTCTTGGAACCACATGAACCTCTCATCATTCCACGGAACAATTCCAGTCACAGCGAATTGTTCACTATATGAGCACGGTGCCTGCGGGGCACACTCCCCATTTCTTTCAGCGCCCTTTTTTGCTCATGTAACGCCCAGCTGCCTGGTCAGTTTTGAGATCCTTCTAAACCGTGCTAAATCCGGATAAACTTTGTCAATTTGAACTGTAGCTTTAACCCAGCCGTTACTACCACAGCGATCCACTGAAAAGCTGAACAATACTGAATGTAGCCGGGATGAATGAGACCAGTCAACACTCGATGTAACCGTCCAGAACTGGTCCTATCCAAACTGAATAGAAGTGTGCTGAACTGGACCTGTCCACACTGAATGTAACTTTGCTGAACTGGACCTCTCCGCACCGAATGAAACTGTGCCGAAACGGACCTTTCCACACTGAATGTAACTGTGCTGAAACGGACATTTCCACACTGAATGTAACTGTGCTGAACTGGACCTGTCAACACTGAATGTAACTGCGCGGAACTGGATCTGTCCACACTGAATGCAACTGTGCCTAAAAGGATTTTCCACACTGAATGTAACTGTGCTGAACTGGACCTGTCAACACTGAATGTAACTGTGCGGAACTGGAACTGTCCACACTGAATGTAACTGTGCCTAAAAGGACCTTTCCACACTGAATGTAACTGTGCTGAACAGGATCTGTCCATACTGAATGTAACTGTGGCGAAACGGACCTTTCCCCACTGAATGTAACTGCGCTGAACTAACCTTTCCACACTGATTGTAACTGTGCCCAACTGGACCTGTCCATACTGAGTGTAACTGTGCTGAACAGGACCTCTCCACACTAAATGTAACCGGGATGAATTACACCTGTCCACACTGAATGTGGCTCTGCTGAACTGGACCTGTCCACACGGAATGTAACCGTGCTGAACCGGACGTGTCCACACTGAACGTAACTGTGTTGAGCTGGACCTGTCCACACTGAAAGTTGTCGGGATGAATTAGACTAGTCCACACTAAATGGTAGGACACTGAGATGTGTAGAGGAACAAAGGGGCCTTGTAGTGCAGGTCGAAAGAACCCTGACGGTATCAGGCCAGGTAGATAAGGTGGTTAAGAAGGCAAACGGAATACTTGCCTTTATTAGCCAAGGCATAGAATATAAGAGCAGGGAGGTTATGCTTGAAATGTTTAAAAATGTAGTTAGGCCTCAGCTGGAATACTGCTTGCAGTTCTGGCCACCAAATTACAGGAAAGATGAGATTACACGAGAGAGGTTACAGAGGAGATTTACAACTGGAGAATTTTAGCTATGAGGAAAGACTGGATAGGCTGGGTTTGTTTTCCTTAGAACAGAAGTGGCTGAGGCGAGACCTTATTGAGGTGTATAAAATGATGGGGGGCCTGGATAGCGTGGTTAGGACGGACCCATTTCCCTTAGCAGAGGGGTAAACAATCAGGATCCATAGATTTAAAGTAATTGTTAGGAGGTTTCGAGGTGATTTGAATGGAAATTTCTTCACCAGAGTATGGTGGGGGTCTGGAACTCCCTGCCTGAAAGGGTGGTAGAGGCAGAAACCCTCTCCACATTTAAAAATAGCTTGAATGTGCACTTGAAGTGACGTAACGTACAGGGGTACCGGTCAAGAGCTGGAAAGTGGGATTAGGCTGGATAGTTCTGTGTCGGCCGGCGAGAACACCACGGGCTGAAATGGCCTCCTTCCGTGCTGTAAATGTCAATGATTCTATGATTCTATGAATGTGGCTCTGCTGAACTTGACCTGTCCACACTGAATGTAATGGTGCTGAACTGGAACTGTCCACACTGAATGTAAAGGTGCAGAACTGGAACTGTCCACACTGAATGTAACGTTGCAGAACTGGAACTGTCCACACTGAATGTAACGTTGCAGAACTGGAACTGTCCACACTGAATGTAACGGTGCTGAATTGGACCTGTCCACACTGAGTGTAACTGTGCTGAATTGGACCTGTCCACACTGAATGTAACTGTGCTGAATTGGACCTGTCCACACTGAAGGTAACTGTGCTGAATTGGACTTGTCCACACTGAAGGTAACTGTGCTGAACTGGACATGTCCACACTGACTGTAACTTTGCTGAACTGCACTTCTCCACACTGAATGTAACTCGGCTGAACTGGACCTGTCCACACTGAATGTAACCGTGCTGAACTGGTCCTGTCCACTCTGAATGTAACTGTGATTTACTGAATCTGTCCACACTGAAACACATAGAAACACAGAGAAGATAGGAGCAGGAGTAGGCCATTCGTCCCCTCGAGCCTGCTCCGCCATTCAATGCGATCATGACTGATCAACCAAATTCAGCACTCTGTCCCTGCTTTCTCCCCATATCCCTTGATCCCCTTAGCCTTAAGAAATATATCTACCTCCTTCTTGTATATATTTAACGAATTGGACTCAACTGTCTTCTGTGGTAGAGAATTCCACAGGTTCAGCACTATCTGGGTGAAGAAATCCCTCCTCATCTCAGTCCTAAATGGCTTAACCCTTATCCTTAGACTGTGAACCCTGATTCTGGACTCCCCCACCAACGGAAACATCCTTCCTGCATATAGTCTGTCTAGTCCTGTTAGAATTTTATAAGTTTCAATGAGATCCTCTTTCATTCTTCTAATCTCTAGCGAATACAAGCCGAATCGACCCAATCTCTATTCATACGTCATTCCTGCCATCCCAGGTATCAGTCTGGTGAATCTTCGCTGCACTCTCTCCATGGCAAGAACATCCTTCCTCAGATAAGGCGACCAAAACTGCACACAATACTCAAGGTGTGGTCTCAGCAAGGCCCTGTACAACTTCAGCAAGACATCCTTGCTCCTGTACTCGAATCCTCTCGCAATGAAGGCCAACATACCATTTGCCTTCTTAACCGCCTGCTGCATCTGCATGCTTAAATTCAGCGACTGGTGCACAAGGACACCCAGGTCTCGTTGCAGTTCCCTTTTTCCCAATCTATTGCGGTTCAGATAATAATCTGTCTTCCTGTTTTTACCACCAAAGTGGAAAACCTCCCATTTCTCCATATTATGCTGCATCTGCCATGCATCTGCCCAATCAACCAAACTGTCCAAATCATACTGGAGTTTCTTTGCATCCTCCTCAGTGCACACACGCCCACCCAGCTTTGTGTCGTCTGCAAACTTGGAGATATTACATCTAGTTCCCTCGTCTAGATCATTAATATGTATTGTGAATAACTGGGTCCTAGCACCAGTCCCTGCGGTACCCCACTAGTCACTGCCTGCCACTCGGAAAAAGACCCGTTTATTCCATCTCTTTGCTTCCTGTCTGCCAACCAGTTTTCTATCCAAGACTGTACCTTACCCCCAATCCCGTGTGCTTTTACTTTGAACGCTAATCTCTTATGCAGGACCTTATCGAAAGCCTTCTTAATACAGAGACAGTTCGTTAAAGTGGGTGTTCTCTCTCAGAGGGATTTGGAGACAGCTGCACGTGACCCGTGTTTACCCCGTCTGAACTGGATAATGACCGGGAGCAAGATCTTTTCCGGGTTTATCGGCTGCAGGACCAGAGTTTTTCTGATCAATTTTAGTTTGAGCTGAGACATCTTAACACAGCATTGAGGCATTTAAACACGCGAAGTCCTCCTGTACAATGCTCACTCTCAGACAGGCAAACAATTATTCACCGTTTCATTATATTTTATGAAGAATTGTAACCGGGATCATACTGTAATCTCCGAGTATTTCACTTCAGAGCTGATTCAGAACTGCTAAACACATGGCATTCTATCAAAACATAAACACGATCCTGGCAGCGGCTGCACTAATCAGTTTGTTTCAATTAGTGTAATTAACATGAAAGATCAAGCCATCTGTTTATCTCCCTGGAGCCTGACATCAGGTACAAATGTAACAATCTGTGAGTGTAATGCAGAGCGCACTCAGAGCTACTGAGAGAAATGCACGGTTCACCAAAAGCCCTTTACTATCCCGTCATTGCAGCTATCGGGGTTCCATTTAAAGTAATGTAGTTAGTTACTAGTTACGGATATCATTGGTTAACGGTATCACTGCTCCTATTATAAGTCTATACATATATTTCCTATTGTGTTATTGGTATTTCACTGTGAGTGGTATCACACTATTATAACTGTGTACATATATTTCCTATTGTGCTCTTGGTATTTCTCTGTGAGTGGTATTATCACACTATTATATCAGTGTACATATATTTCATGTTGTGTTATTGGTATTTCACTGTGAGTGGTATCACACTATTATAACTGTGTACATATATTTCCTATTGTGTTCTTGGTATTTCTCTGTGAGTGGAATTATCACGCTATTATAACTGTGTACATATACGTATTTGTATTTCTTTCAATTTAGTATACTGTTCCGCTGGTCAAGATGCAGTCTCTTCTACATTGGGGAAACTAAACACAGATTGGGTGATCGCTTTGCTGAACACCTGCGTTAAGCCCATAAATGTGGCACTGAGCTTCCGGTCGCTTGTAATTTTAATTCGCCATCTCTCTCCCCTTCTGACCTCTCTGTCCTCCGCCTCCTGCATTGTTATTGACACTGTTACTGTGGGTTAATTATCACACTATTATCACTGTGCACATGTAGTTCTATTGTGTTACTGACACTGTCACTTTGGATGAATTATCACACTGCTATCACTTTGCACATGGAATTCTATTTTATACCTTGTGATGCACAGTGAACCTCATCTCTCTGTTTAATCGGTGAAGATACTGTATTACTGCTGCTTAGACCTGCCATTGTCTCGGAAAGTTCTCGTCCTGGTTCTTTTCTCCACATTGAGTGAGGATGCATAACTGATGCCATGCTCATATCTGAGTCCCAATGAGGTAATTTGAATAGGTTTTTTATTCCTCCCCCAGCCTCCCGCTTGCTTTTTTATCTGTTTCATTTCCTGCTTTTTTCTCAGTTCTGACGAAGGGTTTCGACCTGAAACGTTAACTCTGTTTCTCTCTCCACGGATGTTGCCTGGCCTGCTGAGTTTTTCCAGCGTTTTCTGTTGTTGTTTCAATTTTCCAGCATCCGCAGTATTTTGCTATCATATTAGTGTTTGGTCCACTGCCACCTCTCTTCTAGGAATGCCTACCATGAATAAGTTCTGCTCTTCTCTTCGACGGGATCTCCGTTTGGCTCTTCAACCTTGTTCATCTTCAGTGCTTTAAGTTTCCCTTCTTGTGTTTGATCAGGTCTTTTATTCCTCCTCCCAGCCTCCCCCTTGCTTTTTTATCTGTTTCATTTCCTGCTTTTTTCTCAGTTCTGACGAAGGGTTTCGACCCGAAACGTTAACTCTGTTTCTCTCTCCACGGATGTTGCCTTGGCCTGCTGAGATTTTCCAGCGTTTTGTGTTGAGGTAATTTGAATGTCCGGTCTGGGACTAAGCCCTTAGTTTATCCTGACAAAGGCATCCTCGGAGATGAAGGACTAGAGAGCCGAATATCCAAGAATACTGACGACACCGTTAGATGGCACAGTAAGTAGTCTATATGGATTCAACACTAAGCACAGGCCTGGAGTGTAAAAAGGGCATAAAGATGGCAAAGACAAATTTTGAGTTCAACATAGCAACAGAAGGGAAGTTCAATAATGTGTTTGCTTTTTAGCTGCATTAAGAGAAAAATTGAAACGAGGGACGAAGTGGGGGCACTGGAAGTGTGATCTGGTGAGGGCCTCAGAACTGATACTCCATACACATGATAACTGATTCTACACAGACTGTAAAGGGGCTAAATACATTTTTTGCCTCAATTTTTACAAAAGACGGGTCAGGTAATTTATTTGATCTGGAAATGGGAACTAGAGGGTATTTCAGATGGAAGAACATAAGAACATAAGAATTAAGAGTCACAGTAGGCCATACGGCCATCGAACCGGCTCCAACTTTCAAAAAGATCATGGCTGACCATCGACATCAACTCCACTTTCCCGCCCGATCTCCATATCCCTTGATTCCCCCAGAGTACAAAAATCTATCTATCTCAGCCTTGAATATACTCAAAGACTCCGCATTCACAGCTCCCTGGGGCAGAGAATTCCAAAGATTCACAACCCTCTCAGTGAAGAAATTCCTCCTCATCTCAGTCTTAAATGGCTTACCACGTATCCTGAGACTATGCTCCCTAGTTCTAGACACTCCAGCCAGGGGAATCAACCTCTCAGTATCTACCCTGTTAATCCCCTTCAGAATCTTGTTTGTTTCAATGAGATCATCTCTCAATCTTCTAAACTCCAGAGCGTATAGGCCCCTTCTACACAATCTCTCATCATAAGACAGCCCTCTTATCCCAGGAATCAATCTAGAGAACCTTTGTTACACCGCCTCCAAGGCAAGTGTATCCTTCCTTAGAAAAAGAGACCAAAACTGTTCACAGTTCTCCAGGTGCTGTCTCATCTAGGCCCTGAACAAATGTAGCAAGACTTCCTTACTCTTATACTCCAAACCCCTTGCAATAAAGGCCATCATGCCTTTTGACTTCCTTATTGCGTGCTGTACCTGAATGCAAGCTTTCTGTGTTTCTTGCACGAGGGCACCCAAATCTCTCTGAACACCAACGATTGAAAGTTTCTCACCATTTCAAGAAATATTCTGTTTTTCTTTTTTACCTACCAAAGTGAATAACCTCAGAGTTACCTACATTATACTCCATCTGCCATCTTACCGCCCGCTCAGTTAGTCTATTTCTATCCCTTTGCAGACGCTTTGTGTTCTCCTCACAGCTTACTGTCCCACCTAACTTTGTATCATCAGCAAGCATTACACTCGTTCCCTTCATCTAGGTCATTAAAATAGATTGTAAATAGCTGAGGCCCCAACACTGATCCTTGTGGCACCCCACTAGTTTCAGCCTGCCAACCTGAAAAAGATCCCTTTAAACCTACTCTGTTTTTCTGTCCGTTAACCAATCCTCTATCCATGCTACTGTATTACCATATCCCATGAGCCCTAATCTTGTGTAATATCCTTTTATGTGGCACCTTATCGAATGCCTTTTGGAACTACAAATATACTGCATCGACTGGTTCCCCTTTATCTACCCTCCTACTTACATCCTCAACAAACTCTGAAAAATTTGTCACACACGATTTCCCTTTCATAAAACCATGTTGACTGTGCCTCTTCATGTTATGATTTGCTAAGTGACTTGATACCACATCCTTAACAATGGATTCCAGCAATGGATTTTCCCGACGACTGATGTCAGGCTGGAGTTCCCTGTTTTTTCTCTCCCTCCTTTCTTGAATACCGGTGTTACATTTGCGACCTTCCAATCCGCTGGGACCTTCTAGAATCTTGGGAATTTTGGAAGATCAAAACCAATGCATCCACTATCTCTTCAGCCACCTCTTTTAGAACCCTAGGATGTAGGCCGTCAGGTCCAGGGGATTGGTCGTCTTTTAGTCCCATTAGTTTCTCTAGTACTTTTTCTCTACATATATAAATTACTTTAAGTTCCTCACCCTCATTAATCCCTTGGTTCCCCTTCATTCTTGGAACGCTTTTTATATATTCTACTATGAAGACACATACAAAATATTTGTTTAACGTTTCTGCCATTTCCTTATTCCCCAAAGTAATTTATCCAGACTCAGCCTCTAATGAACCAACGTTTAGTTTTCCTAATCGTTGCCTTTTTACATTCTTGTAGAAACTGTTACAGTCTGCTTTTATATTTCTTGCTAGTTTTCACTCATATTCTATTTTTTCCCTTTCTTTCATTTTTTTTGGTCAAACTTTGCTGGTTTCTGAAACTCTCATAAGAACATAAGAAAATAAGAAATAGGAGTAGGAGTATGCCAATTGGCCCCTCGAGCCTGCTCCGCCATTCAATAAGATCATGGCTGATCTGATCCTAATCGCCAATCTACTATCACAGAACCATCTCCTGAACCTAACATAATTGGACACAGGAAATAGGAGCAGGATTAGGCTGCACGGCCCCTGGGCCCGCTACGCTTCCCACAGGGCCATGACCGATCATTAACTAGACACATGTCCAAATTCCTGCCCGCTCCCCGTAACCCTTAATTCCCTTTACTTCTAGGAAACTGTCTATTTCTGTTTTAAATCTATGTAATGATGTAGCTTCTACTGCTTTTTCGGGCAGCATATTCCACGGACGTACCAACCTCTGAGTGAAGTAGTTCCTTCTCATCGCAGTTTTGAAAGAGCAGCCCCTTATTCTAAGACTATGCCCCCTAGTTCTAGTTTCACCCATCATCGGGAACATCCTCCCGCATCCACCCGATCCAACCCCTTCACAATCTTATATGTTTCAATAAGATCGCCTCTCATTCTTCTGAACTCCAATGGGTAGAGTCCCAATCTACCCAACCACTCCACATAGTCCATCCCCTCATCCCCGGGATTAACCGAGTGAACCTTCTTTGTTCTGACTCGAGATCAAGTATGTATTTTCTTAAGTATGGACACAAAAACTGAATGCAGTATTCCAGGTGCGGTCTCACCAATACCTTGTACAACTGAAGCAATACCTCCCTATTTTTATATTCTATCCCCCTAGCAATGAAAGCCAACATTCCATTGGCCTTCTTAATCACTTGCTGCACATGCATACTAACCTTTTGAGTTTCGTGCACCAGGACACCCAGATCCCTTTGTACTTCAGTACTTTCCAGTTTCTTGCCATTAATCCTGAGGCTTACTATTATTCTTTGCAATATTATCAGCTTCTTCTTTCAATCTAATGCTATCCTTAAATTCTAAAGTTAGCCACGGTTGGATCACTTTTCCCGTGGAGTTTTTGTTTCTCAGTGGAAAGTATGTTTGTTGAGAATTATGAAATATTTCTTTTAATGCAAGCCACTGCTTATCTACTGCAATAACTTTGGATCTATTTTTCAAATCTACTTTAGCCAGTTCGTCCCTCATACCTATGTTATTGGCTGCTTTAAGTTTAAGACTCTAGTTTCGGACTTAGGCAAGTCACTCTCAAACTTAACGTGAAATTCTATCATATTATGATCACTCTACCCCAGATGATCCTTTACTATGAGTTTGTTAATTTACCATGTCTCATTACACAATACAAGATCTAAAATCGCATGTTCCCTGTTTGGTCCCATGACATTGTACTCGGAAACTGTCCCGAATGCATTCCACGAACTCGTCCTTCAGATTACTTTTGCCAATTTGATTTGTCCAGTCTATATGAAGATTAAAGTCCCCCAAGTTAATTGCATTACCTTTGTTGCAAGTTCCTACTATTTCCTGATTAATATTCTGTCCAACGGTATAGTTACTGTTTGGGGGGCTATATACTACTCCTACCAGTGTTTTCTGCCCCTTGTTATTGATATCTCCACCCATACTGATTCTACTTCCTGATGTTCCGAGCCGTGATCCTTTCTCACTACTGTCCTTATGTCCTCGTTTATTATCAGGGCAACAGCCCCTCCTTCACCATTCCCCCTGTCTTTTCGAAACGTAAGTACCCTGGAACATTTAGTTTCCAACCTTGGCCACCTGTCAACCATGTCTCTGTAATTGATATTAAATCAAACCCATTTATCTCTATTTGTTCCACTAGTTTGCCTATGTTTTTACGAATGCTTCGTGCATTCAGATAAAGAGTCTTTTAATTAATTTTTTTATCATTATTCCCAGCTTTGACCTTATTCTCTGATGCACTGCTACCATTAAACTCTATGTCCCTTCCTGTCCCACTCTGCTTCGTTTTACCCAAATCGCTACACTGCTCTTTTGCCTTGACCTTTTACTGTAGGTTTCTAAATATCCCCTCACCTGACACCGCCCCCCCCCCCTGCCCACTTTTGTAGTTTAAAGCCCTTTCAACAGCCCTAGTTATTCGATGAGCCAGGACACGGGTCCAAGCCCGGTTTAAGTGGAGCCCGTCCCGATGGAACAGCGCCCTCTTTCCCCAGTACTGGTGCCAGTGCCCATGAATTGAAACCCCTATTTCCCACACCACTCTTTGAGTCACGCATTTTGCTCTCTGATCGGCTTGACCCTATGCCAATTTGTGCGTGGCTTCCGTAGCACTCCTCAAACTCCCTCAGCAGAACCTCATTCTTAGTATACCTATGTCGTTGTTTCCTACATGGACCACGACAAATGGATCCTTCCCCTCCCATTCCAAGTTATTCTCCAGCCGCAAGGAGATATACTTAACCCTGCCACTGGGCATGCAACACAGCCTTCTGGACTCGCTTTCCCGGCTGCAGAGAACAATATGTATCGCCCTGACTATACTGTCCCCTACCACTAGCACATTACTTCCTTCACCCCCCTCTTCAATGGCTCCCTGTACCACAGTGCCGTGGTCAGTTTGCCCATCCTCCCTTCAGTCCTTTTCCTTATCCATACAGGTAGAAAGTACAACGTCCAGGTCTGAGTATTCTCCATCAATATATCCTGGGTCCTCATACATTTCCGACTAGCATGTTTGCTATTTTTAGGATTCTAAAGGGATCAGATAATGTAGAGCACGACACGTTATTTCACCTTGTCCAGACAGCAGAACCAGTGGACACGGCCTGCGCTTGAAGGGGGTCAATTCAAACCCAATCTGCTGAAAAAGTATTTGACTGAGTGAGTGAGTGATCAATCTATGGACAGGCTCCCTAGGGAGATGGTGGATGCAGTTAATGTTGATTCATTCAAATGCAAATTAGACAGATATCATTCCTAGAATAACACTTGGGGACACAATGTGTGAGTAATTAGAGACATGACATGTGGTAAGTGCAGCGTGCTCCGGAGGAACAGGTGACTGTGGTCCTATGGTTCCTAAAGCTCTCCACCACTTCGGTTTTCCTCGCCTCATGTCTGGGTCTGTTGTTAACTAATAGATTGAGATTGATCGCTGTGACTGGGCAACAACTCCATTATCATTGTATCGAGGGACTACCAGGATGGTCGAAATGGAACTAGACTGGAGTGAAGATAATATTCTCATTTAATTTGCTAAGTTTCCTATTTGTATTATTTTAGTGATTATTGTTGTGCCCCTTTACAAAGGGGGCACGTTCGTTAGATTAATTTTCTTTTGTTTAATGACTCTGGTAGTGTCGCCCCCATTGGCCACTGAAAAGAGTAGGAAGTGACCTGGATGGTCCTGTGTCTTTATCCTCCAGCAATTCCTCTGTTCCTCTGTTTATGGACATAGGAGTGCGGCTGTGGGGCGGTGCCCAGTGAGCGGAGAACAATGCGTGTGGACAGTGCGTGCTCCCATTTCAGAGCGTATCCGACCCTCAAGATCCAAACCAATCCCAGGAGGGAAATTAGGTCCCTTCATTAAACAGTTAGACTTGATATCCAAGCACAGATCAGAGGTCGGACTCCATATGAATGTTGAGATACTCCAGGGCCCTCGGGGCTGGTGGGAATGTACCAGGCCTGAGTCAGCACCGACAAGAGAGCTGGAACGTAACTGAGAACGGGTTACAACACTGAATTGTGCGCAAATGCAGTGTTCCTCAAAAATTCTTAAATTCACATTGGGTAAGGATCTTAGAGTGAGTGACTGTGTATCTGGGAGTGGAGGCCGTGTCTGACACGGACAAGAAGAGCACAACATGGAATATAAGGAACAATTCATGATAACTTTACTATTTTCATCATTTCAATGATTTAACAATTAGACTCAGTGGATATTTCACGCCATTCTTTAACTCCTCTCTGAATTTACTCTGTGTTCCTGCATAAATTAACGGGTTGATGCAGGAACTCAAAAGCTGAAGCATAAATCCGCTTTCCTCCAGAATAAAATTTGGTTCCTTGAAATTGGAACCTGAGAAATAAGTAACTTTCGCAATCCTGACATAGAGGAAAGTTAAAAGAAACAACAAATATAACAGGATAAAACTGCCCGAGATACAGAAGAGTAAGACGACGGACATTCTCCGGCTCTCCATTTCTGGGTCACTCTGATTCTCTCCATTGCTGTGGGCCCGGAGTCTCCTTCGGGCTCTACTGGCCGCTAGAATGTGTTTGACGGTCAGAGCATTCAGCAGCAAAATCAGAAAGAATGCGAGACACGGGGTTAAAATTCGATTAGTCCAGTCATATGCGGCCCATACCGGTGAGGTATAAAATATTAATTTAACGCTGCAGAACCAGGGTATATTGTTAATTGTGTAGAAAGGTTCATATATAAAGTACAATAAGGCATTTTTTAAACAGCTCAGTGCACAGACCGTTGCTATAACCACCGCCACCGTTTTCTCGGTGCAATATTTTGTTTTCAGCTTCTGACAACAAATGGCGACGAATCGATCAAAAGTGAATGCGACCGTTAACCAGACCGAACTGTCTATCGCTGCATAGATTAGCGCAGAACGGAGGCTGCAGACTGGAGTGATGGACAGGAAACTAACTGGAAAATAAATACCAGCAATCCTGTTTAATATCACAGCGGTGATAATGACCAGGACATCCGTCACCGCCATGGACACCAGGTAATAAGGGACACATCTGGAGAGACCGCACCTTCCTCGGGGCAGATTACAATCACTGCCAAATTAGCTGTAAAAGATGCAGATAGACTTTCAGTGAATAAGTGATTGAGAGAAAGAAAGAGAGAGCAGACAATGCCGGAAATGCTCACAGCTCATGCAGCGTCTGCGAAGAGAGAACAGAGTTAGAGTTTATGGTCGGTGGACTTCCGTTACACCGGAGAAAGGCCCCTCCTACAATGCAGCGCTCCCTCAGCACTGCACTGTCAGGATAAACTATGGGCTTAATACTAGAACAACATTGGGACTCAGATGCGAGAAATGACATCAGTATGCGTCCTTACTGAATGTGCCGAAAGAACGAGGACGAGAACTTAAAGAGACATTGGAAGTTCGAAGGAGCAGCAATACAGAGATATGACGTTCAAAATGGAGCACAAGGGATACATTAGAACTCCAAGTACACAGTGATAACATTGTGATAATTCACCCACTGTAACAGTGTCAATAACAAAATAGAACTCCATGTACACAGTGATAACAGTGTCATAATTCACCCACAGTAACAGTGTCAATAACACAATAGAACTGCATGTACACAGTGATAACAATGTGAGAATTCACCCACAGTGACAGTGTCAGTAACACAATAGAACTCCATGTACACAGTGATAACAGTGTCATAATTCACCCACAGTAAAATACCAAAAATACAACAGGAAATATATGCACACCATTATAATGGCGCTGAAGCAGCTCTTATAAAAATCACAAATTACAAACTATGTGTCTGTGACCATGGTAATCTATCCTTCCTCATTCTTCTCAAAAAGTATGCAGCCTTTGACACGGTTGACCACACCATCCTTCCCCAACGCCTCCCATCGCCTCGCCCAGTTGGGTGGAACTGTTCTTGTAGCCACATAATCACCTGAATTTGCTTCTCTTCCCGCTCCCGCACCGTTATCTCTGGAATCCCTGATGGATCTATCTTTGCCCCTTCCTATTTCTCATCTGCATGCTGCCCCTCGGCGATACCATCCGATAATACAGCATGAGGTTCCACATCTACGCTGACGACACTCAGCTCAACCTCACCATGATCTCTCTCGACCACTCCACTGTCTCTGATTTGTCACACTGCTTATCCTACACCCAGTACTGAATGAGCAGAAATTTCCTCCAAATAATATTGAGTAGACCAAAGCCATTGTCTTCAGTCATCACCGCAAACTCTATTCGCGAGCCACCAACTCCATCCCTCTCGCTGGCAATAGTTTGAAGCTGACCCAAACAGTTCGCAAGCTTGGCGTCCTATTTGATCAAAATTTAGCTTCCAAACACATATTCGCTCCATCACCAAGACCGTCTGCTTCCACTTCCGTAAAATAACCGTCTCCACCCCTGCCTCAGCTCCTAGCTTGTTGAAACCCTCATCCATGCCTTTGTTACTTCTAGAGGTGACTATTCCAATGCTCTCCTGGCCGACCTCCCACCTTCCACCCTCCATAAACTTGAGCTCATCCAATTCTCTGCTGCCCCCAGCCTAACTCGCACCAAGTCCCGTTCACCCATCACCGCTGTGCTGGCTGACCTCCATTGGCTCCCGGTCCAGCAACACCTCGATTTTAAAATTTTCATCCTTGTTTACAAATCTCTCCAGAGCTTCGCTCCTCCCTATCTCTGTAACCTCCCCAACCCTACATCACTCTGAGAGCTTTCCCTCTATCTCCTTCATTAAAACGCACCTTCTAACTTACCTATTTGCCCAAACTTTTACTGTGCGAATCTCTCCTTATGTGGCTCGGTGTGAAATGTTGTTTGATAATCGCTCCTGTGATGCATTTCACCACGGTAAAGACGCTATATAAATGCAGGTTGTTGTTGCTGATAATATGGCTCCCAGTACAGCACCAATAAAACAATTGGAAATATATGTACAAGAGCAGAATACTGAGGATGCTGGAAATCTGAAATAAAAACAGAAAATGCTGGAAATACTCAGCAGATTAGGCAGCATCTGTGGAGAGAGAAACAGAGTTAACATTTCAGGTCGATGGACTTTTGTCGGAACTGGATAAAGTTAGAGATGCAAAGGCAGGGAAAAGCGGGGAGGAGAGGAAATAACTAAAGGGATTGTCAGTGAATGTGTAGAACGCAGGAGTGGTATAATGACTAAAGGGATGATGGTGTAAGACAAAAAGGGGGTGCGAATGGGACAAGTAAAGAAACAAAAGATAGGTCTAGAGGAGGGGTAAATGGCAATGTTAGAATCATTACCAATACCTGCTGTCCGGAAAAATGGGAGCAGTGGTATTGATCTGAAATTGTTGAACTTTATGTTGACTCTGGAAGGCTGTAAAATGCCTATTCGAAAGATGAGGTGCTGTTCATTGAGTTTCCATTGATCTTCATTAGCAGAGTGTAAGAGGCGGAGGACAGATAGGTCAGAGTGGGATAGGGCTAGAAATTTAAATTGAAGAGCGAGCGGAAGCTCAGGGTCAGGCTTTCGGATTGAACTTAGTTTTTCAACAAAGCGGATACCCGATCTACGTTTCGTATCCCCATTGTAGAGGAAACCGTATCGTGACCAGCGAATACAGTATAATAAATTGATGGAAGTAAAAGTAGAAATATCCACAACATTATAGTACTATAAGTATACCACTCACAGTGAAATAGCAATAATACAATAGGAAATATATGTACACAGTTGTAACAGTGTGATAACACCATTCACAGTGAAATACCACTAACACAATAGGAAATATATGTACACAGTTATATTAGTGTGATAATACAACTCACAGTGAAATACCAATAACAAAATAGGAAATATATGTACAGTTATAATAGTATGATAACACCATTCACAGTGAAATACCAATAACACAATAGGACATATATGTACACAGTTATAATAGTGTGATAATACCACTCATATTGAAACAACAAAAACACAATACGATATATATATGCACTGTTATAATAGTGTGATAATACCACTCACAGTGAAATACCAACAACACGTTAGGAAATGTATGTACACAGTTATAATAGTGTGATAATACCATTCACAGCGAAATACCAATAACACAATCGGTAATATATGTATCGCGATATAATTGTATTTTAATACCACTCACAGTAGAGCACAAATAACACAATAGGAAATATATGCACATGAGCCAAATACTGCAGATGCTGAATACCTGAAATAAAAACAGAAAATGCTGGATATACTCAGCAGGTCAAGCAGGTTCAGGGGAGAGAGAAACGTAGTTAAAATTTCAGGTCAATGAATTTAATCTGAACTGGATAAAGTTAGAGATGTAACTGTGTTTAGGCAACTACAGGAGCTGTGAAAGGAGAATTCATTGAGAGAACAAAAAGGAAGATCTGTGATAGGCTGGAATGCAAGAGAAATTAAATGATGAAAGGAATGATGGTCAATGCAAAAGCAGATGGTAATGGGACAAGTAAAGAAACAAAAGAAGGGTCTAGAGGAGGTGTGAATGGGAATGGCAGAATCATTACCGACAGCTGCTGTCCGAATCATGTGTGCAGCGGTTATTATCTGAAATTGTTGAACTCAATTTTGAGTCCGGAAAGTTGTAAAGTGCCTAATCGAATAATGAGGTGCTGTTCCATGAGCTTACACTGAGCTTCGTTGGAACAGTGTAAGAGGCCGAAGACAGAGAGGTCAGAGTGAGAGTGAAGCGGAGAATTAAACTGTCAAGCGACCGGAAACTCGGGGTCAGGCTTGCTGCATGAACGGAGGTGTTTAGCAAAGCGATCAGCCAATCTGCGTTTGGTCTCCCCAATATAGAGGAGACCGCATTGTGACCAGCGAATAAAGTATACTAACTTGAAAGAAGTACAAGTAAATATATCCACAACATTACAATACTGTAGTTATATCTCTCAGTGAAATACCAATAACACAATAGGAAATCTATGGACACAGTTATAAATCTGTGATAATACCACTCACAGTGAAATACCAGTAACACAATAGGAAATATTTGTACACAATTATAATAGTGTGATGATAGCACTCACAGTGAAATACCAATAACACAATTAGAAATATATGTACACAGTTATAATAGTGTGATAATACCACTTACAGTGAAATACCAATAACACAACAGGAAATATATGTACACAGTTATATAAGTGTGATAATACCACTCACAGTGCAGCGACATACACTGTTGAATTTCAGTAAAACATCACTCTGAGCAAATGGACTGGTACCGCTGAAGATGCGGCTCTGTGGAAAACACATGAAAACAAATATTGGAGAACCGGGCACTCAAATTAGGTAACGATTCTACTACAGGGGAGAAATTATGCGGAGAAAGGGAAGAAATAATCGCGGTAAAGGAGGAGGAATTATACCGTCAAAGAGGAGAAATGATTCCGTTAATGGTGATAAAATATACCATGAAACGGCGGAAATGGTACAGTTAAAGTTGAGAAGCGTTCCCAGTAAATAGGAGCAGTGATACAGTTAACAAATGATACTCATAACTAGTAACTAACTCCAATACTTTACCTGGAACGCCGATAGCTGCAATGACGGGATAGTAAAGGGCAAACACCAGACCTTTTGGTATCCCGTGCATTTCTCTCAGTAGGTCTGAGCGCGCTCTGCGCTACACTCACAGATTGTCACATTTATACCTGATGTCAGGCTCCAGGGAGATAATCAGATGGCTTGATCTGTTATATTAATTACACTGATTGAAACAAACAGATTAGTGCAGCCGCTGCCAGGATGGTGTTTATGTTTTGATGGAATGGAATGTCTTTAAATAAATCTGACACGGCTCTGAAGTGAAATACAATTAAGTTCTGGTTACATTTCTTCATAAAACATAATAAAACGCTGAATAAGTGTTTGCCATGGTGAAAATGAGCCTTCTAAAAGAGGAATTCACGGGTTTAAACGCCTTAATGCTGAGGGAAGAGGTCTCAGCACAAGGTCTAACTGAGCACGGAAAGTATGGTCCTGCAAAAAGGTTCAAGCTCCTAGTTATTATGCAGCTCTAGTCCGGGTAAGCACGGGTCACAGGCAGTAGGGTCCAAATCACTCCGAGAGTATACACCCACTTTAACCATCATTCTTTCTATTCGGAGTGGACAGGTCCAGTTCAGCACGGTTACATTCAGTGTGGACAGGTCCAGTTCAGCACAGTTAAAACCAATGTTCACAGGTCCAGTTCAACATAGTTATAATCAGTGTGGAGGCTCCAGTTCAGCCCGGTTACACTCAATGTGGGCAGGTCCAGATCAGCACGGTTACATTCAGTGTAGACAGTTTCACTTCAGCACAGATACAGTCAGTGTGGACAGGTCTATTTGAGAACAGTTACCTTCACTGTGTGCAGGTCTATTTCAGCACAGTTACGTTCAGTGTGGACAGCTCCAGTTCAGCACAGTTACATTCAGTGTGGACAGGTCTATTTCAGCACAGTTACATTCAGTGTGGAAAGGTCCAGTTCAGCACAGTTACATTCAGTGTGGGGAGGTCCAGTTCAGCACAGGCTCATTCAGTGAGGACAGGTGCAGTTCAGCACAGTTACATTCTTGTAGACAGGATCAGTTCAGCACAGTTCCATTCAGGGAGGACAGGTCCAGGTCAGCACAGTTGCAATCACTGTGGAGAGGTCCAGATTAGCAAAGTTAAATTCAGTGAGGTCAGGTCCTGTTCAGCACGGTTACATTCAGTGTGGATAGGTCCAGTTCAGCACAGTTCCATTAAGTATGGACAGGTTAATTTCAGCGCGGTTACATTCACTTTGGACAGATCCAGTTTAGCACAGTTACATTCAGTGTACACAGGTCCTGTTCAATAAAGTTATATTCAGTGCGGAGAGGTCCAGTTCAGCACGGTTTAACTCAGTGTGCACAGTTCCAGATCAGCACGGTTATATTCAGTGTGGATATGTCAGTTTCAGCACAGTTACATTCTGTGTGGACAGGTCCAGTTCAGCACAGTTATAGTCAGTGTGGACGGGTCCAGATGAGCACGATTGCATTCAGTGTGGACAGCTCCAGTTCAACACAGTTAGATTCAGTGTGGACAGGTCCAGTTCAGCAGTTACATTTAGTTTGGGCAGGTTCAGTTCAGCCCACTTCCATTCATTGTCGACAGGATCAGTGAAGCGCAGTTACAGTCAGTGTGGACAGGTTCAGTTTAGCACAATTACATTTAGTTTGGACGGGTTCAGTTCAGCCCATTTCCATTCATTGCCGACAGGATCAGTTCAGCACGGTTACATTCATAAAGTCATTGGCCCAAAAATTCGTGAGGAAGCCTTCGTGCGAGAGTAAGGCCTCCCCGCGATCTCTCACTCCGCGTTGGCTTTTTCAGTTCAAGCTCGCACGAACTTGATATTCTGGACAGCTGCTGTGCTGGGCTTGCGTATCCCACCGGCGTAGTTAATTCGTGCGAGCTGTGGGATCACGTGACTCAGTTAGAGCCAATGGCAGCACACCATCTTCCATTCATACCTTTCACATAAGTGCTGTGAAAGTTATGAATACTATAGCCCCCCAAAAGAACGGCTAAACCTCAATTAAATTAAAAAAACATCACATTAATAAAATAAGTATAGTTAAATAAATTAACCATTTTAAATAAAAAATTAAATTTTTGAAAAAATTTAAAATCTTTTAAAAAGTTATAAAAATAAACTTACCTGTCTTTAAAGTGTCTAAAAAAGATATACCTGTTAAAAAAAATTCAAAATAATACTTAATTCACTACTTACCTTGTTAAAAGTGGGTCTTACTCCTTTTTTTATGTCTAGAATCTTCCGTACTTACCTGCGCGTTGAAACCACTAAGTGCACAGCGTGCGCGCAGCCTGTAGCGCGCACGCGGTTCACCTAGGACCCGCCCCCTTTTCCAAAAACCAAGTGCCGGTTTTCAGCGCATGCGCAGTGCATGCAGAAAACCGGCAAATGGAGACAGAATACGCGAGAGTACGCAGTGCGTACTCTCGCGTAGCGGGACTAATTTTTGGGCCAATGAGTCATAGAGTTCTACAGCACAGAAAGAGGCCCTTTGACACATCGTGTCAGCGCGGCCATCAAGCTCCGTCTATTCTAAACCCATTTTCCAGAATTTGGTCCGTAGCCTTGTATGCTATGGCGTTTCAAGTGCTCATCTAAATGCTTCTTAAATGTTGTGAGGGTTCCTGCCTCTACCACCCTTTCAGGCAGTGAGTTCCAGATTCCAACCACACTCTGGGTGAAAAAGTGTTTCCTCAAATCCCCTCTAAACCTCCTGCCCCTTACCTTGAAACTATGCCCCCTGGTTATTGACCCCTCTACTAAGGGGAAAAGTTCCTTTCTATCTACGCTATCTATGCCCCTCATAATTTTGTATACCTAAATCAGGTCCCCCCTCCGCCTTCTCTGCTCTAAGGAAAACAACTGCAGCATGTCCAATCTCTCTTCATAGCTGAAGCGCTCCAGCCCAGGTAACATCCTGGTGAATCTCCTCTGCACCCTCTCCAAAGCAATCACATCCTTCCTATAGTGTGGCGAGCAGAACTGCACACAGTATTCCAGCTGTGGCCTAACTAGCGTTTTGTACAGCTCCATCATAACCTCCCTGCACTTATATTCTATGCCTCAGCTAATGAAGGCAAGTATCCCATATGCCTTTTTATCCACCGTATCTACCTATCCTGCTGCCTTCAGGGATTATATGCACAAGGTCATTCTGATCCTCTGTCCTTCCTCGGGACCTACCATTCATTGTGAATTCCCTTGCCTTGTTAGTCCCCCAAAAATGCATCACCTCACACTTTTCAGGTTTCAACTCCATTTGCCACTGTTCTGCCAATCTGACCAACCACTCTATATTCAGTGTGGACATGTCCAGTTCTGCGCAGTTACATTCATTGTCGACAGGCCCAGTTCAGCACAGTTATATTCAGTGGGGACTGGTCCAGTTCAGCACAGTTATATTCAGTGTGGACAGGTTCAGTTCAGGACAGTTACAATCAGTGTGGACACGTCCAGTTCAGCAGAGTTACATTCGGTGTGCACAGGTCCAGTTCAGCACAGTTCCATTGTGTGTGGACCGGTTTAGTTCAACGCGCGTACATTCAGTGTGGACAGGACCAGTTCAGCAAGTTTACATTCGGTGTGGACAGGTCCAATTCAGCACGGTTACATTCAGTGTGGACAGGGCCAGTTCAGCACAGTTACATTCAGTGTGGACAGGTCCAGTTCAGCACAGTTCCATTCAGATGGACAGGTTCAGTTCCGCACAGTTAAATTCAGTGTGCACAGGCCCAGTTCAGCACAGTTACATTCAGCGTGGACAGGCTCAGTTCCGCACAGTTAAATTCAATGTGGAAAGGTCCAATTCAGCACGGTTACATTCAGTGTGGACAGGTCCAGTTCAGCACAGTTACATTCAGCGTGGACAGGTTCAGTTCCGCACAGTTAAATTCAGTGTGGACAGGTCCAATTCAGCATGGTTACATTCAGTGTGTACAGGTCCAGTTCTGCAGAGTTACATTCGGTGTGGACAGGCCCAGTTCAGAACAGTTACATTCAGTGTGGACAGGTCCAATTCAGCACAGTTACAATCAGTGTGGACAGGGCCAGTTCAGCACAGTTACAGTCAGCGTGGACAGGTTCACTTACTCACAGTTAAATTCAGTGTCGACAGGTCCAGTTCAGCACAATTACATTCAGTGTGGACAGTTTCAATTCAGCACAGTTAAATTCAGTGTCGACAGGTTCAGTTCAGCACAGTTACAATCAGTGTGGACAGGGCCACTTCAGCACAGTTACATTCAGTGTGGACAGTTTCAATTCAGCACAGTTAAATTCAGTGTGGACGGGTGCATTTCCACATATTTACATTCAGTCTGGACAGGTCCAGTTCAGCACGTTTACATTCAGTATTGACTGGTTAAGTTTTGCACGATTAGATGCAGTGTGTAACTCGCCCAACTCAGCCGAGCCCTTTCCTTTATCTGTGCCTCCACTGCCTCTGTGTGGTCAGATTGTTTGTCCGATACCTAGTCTTGGATGAGCCGCAATTTACTCCAGTTAAACGTGCGGATGAATGACACTATCTTCCTCATCCCCCGCCACAATCTCTGTATTATTGCTACCATCTCCAGTCCCCTCCCCGGAACAGTCTCAGCCTCTTTAGAGCCTTGATGAGACGCCAAATTGAGATCTGCCTTCAGATTTGAGCACCGCACCTCAGGAAGGCCTTGGACAGTGTGCCCCGACAATTCACCAGAATGTTACCGGGTCTTAGTGGGTTTAATTACGAGCACAGGTTGCATCAAATCGTGTTCTATTCCCATGGGTGTGGGAGATTAGGGTTGATTTGATGGAGGTTTTAAAAATGTTAAAATGTTAAAATAGGGCAGGTAGAGAGAAAGTATTTCCTCTAATACGAACATAAGAATTAAGAGCAGGAGTAGGCCATACGGGCCCTCGAGCCTGCTCCGCCATTCAATAAGATCATGGCTGATCATTGACCTCAACTCCACTTTTCCGTCCTATCCCCATATCGCTTGATTCCCCGAGAGTACAAAAAACTATCTATCTCAGCCTTGAATATGCTCATCGACTGAGCAAACACACCATCTAGTGTACAGAATTCCAAAGATTCACATTCCTGTTAGTGAAGACATTCCTCCTTGTCTCAGTTCTAAATGACAGGCCCTTTTATCCTGAGACAATGGACCCTGGTTCTAGATTCCCCAATCAGGGGAAAGAGCATCTCAACATCTACCCTGTCATGTCCTATAAGAATGTTATACATTTCAATGAGATCACGTCTCATTCTTCTGAATTCCCGAGCATTTCGGCCCATTCTACTCACTCTCTCCTCAAATGACATCTCTCTCACACCAGGAATCAGTCTGGTAAAGCTTAGTTGCACCCATGCTAAAGTAAATATTTCCTCCCTCAGGTAAGGAGACTAGAACTGTATACGGTACGTCAGGTGAGGTAGCACAAAAGCCCTATATAATTGCAGCAAGACCGCCTTACTCAGCCCCTTTGCAATCAAGGCTAACATAGCATTTGCTTTCCTAATTGCTTGTTTTACTTGCATGTTAACTTTCTGTGATTCGTGTACATGGACACCCAAACCCCTGTGAATTTCAACATTTAACAGTCTCTCGCTGTTTAAAAAATATTCTGCTTTTCCATTCTTCCTATCAAAGTTGATAAATATATATACATTATACTCCATCAGGCACCTGCTTTCCCAACCACTTAACCTGCTATATCAATTTGCAGCCTTTCTGCATCCTTCTCAAAACTTACTTCCCCACCTAGCGTTGTATCATCAGAAAACTTGGATATATTACACTCGGTACCCTCATCTAATTCATTGATAGAGATTTGAAATATTTGAGGCCCAAGCACTAATCCTTGTGGCACTCCACTGGTAGCACCCCTGCCATCCCAAAAAAGACTCGTTTATGCTTACTCTCTGTTTTCTGTCCGTGAACCAATCATCAATCCATGCTAATATATTACATCCAATCCCATGAGCCCCAACCTTGTGTAACAGCCTCTTGTGTGGCACCTTATTGAATGTCTTCTGAAAATCCAAATATACCACATCCACTGGTTCCCCCTTATCGACCCGGCTAGTTATACACTCACAAACCTCTACTAGATTTGGCAAACACGATTTCACTTTCATAAATCCATGTTGACTCTGCCTAATCATATTGCGATTTTCCAAGTGCCCTTTTACCACGTCCTTAATAATAGATTCTACCATTTTCCCGACTACTGATGTCAGGCTAATTTGCCTATGTTTCCCAGTTTTCTCTCTCCCTCCTTTCTTGAATAGCGGCGTTGCATTTCCTTCATTCCAATCCGCGGGAACTGTTCTACAATCTATGGAATTCTGGAAGATCAAAATCAATGCATCCACTATCTCTGCAGCCAGCTCTTTTAAAACTGTAGGATGTCGGCCAGCAGGCCAGGGAAATCGAGAACATGAAACAGTTATTCACACAAAGGGCAGTGTAAATCTGATACTCGCTCCCAAAAAGTTGTTGAGGCAAGAACAATTGAACATTTAGCGGGAATTTTTTCGGGGGGTCAGCGGGCACTGTCACCCGCCGCCACGCGACGTTCCCAGCTGCTGGGTCTATCGACGCTGAACAGATTCGACGGCGGGGGAGGCAATTTAGGTCATTATGACCTTGTTACAAGCCACTTAAAAAGTATTCAGAGCGCACCATTAAATGTTACGAAGTCATCCACGGGTGTCCACGCTGCTCGGGGATCACGTCAGTTAAGGAGGTCGGGAGTTGTGTTATCATGAAATCATCTATTGAATTGACAGCTGCAAATGTGTTATAAGAGCTTCCATCTCATAGCGGTTCACTTTCCAAGCTCAGAAGCTGTTGTTTACTGCATTTGGTGGAAAGATTCACCCTTATGCAGGTTGCAAGTGTTTGGAGCAAACTCTCTATCCAGTGTCACCTCATTAGAACAACCTCTCTCACCATTGACAGATCGTTTCTGTCACCTCATGTTCACCTGTCATCTATTCCATCAGCATCGTTGCCCTTAAAACTATCTCAACTTGGTCCTCAGAATCCCACCATGATCAGCCCCAACACCAGCAGCACCAGGAACAGCAGCAGCAACAACAACAAAACAAACTTCTCTGTAATCAACTGATTTTGCACAGGACACAGAGCATCAGCACCCGAACACATTGCTGCCCGGGAAGCCAGGGATTTCATCACCATTGTCAAATTTACTTCACTTGTCGCTGTACACCCTGGCTGCCAATTGATGCGTCAGATTGGGACCACCCACACCAGCACCATAAAGCATCCCTACAATGCTCAAGTCATCTCTTTCACACTCATCACCATTGCTGGGGTACGGTTGTGTCTCGCCATTAACTGCAATTCACTAAGCCACTTCCAAATGTGCACACAAGACTGTACAAGAAAGCAAAGTGTTGAAAATAAAGGTTTCAATGTTTGAAACCACATTAACAGAAACTTTATATGAGCATTACCTACCCTTGTGTGTTGTTAGTTGGTATGATTGCACTAGATGAGGGTGAATATGAGAGGTGTCTAGGGAGATGGGTAAGTTACAATGTAGATATGTAGAACACTGACAACACAAATGTCAAAATCAAGTTGCGCATGGCCCTTTTTAGGAAACTGGCTGATGACGCGTAAAAATGACGTAATCAGACCCGCTTACTTTTAATTGAACGGCAAACGCGCTGTGCGGGCTGAACAAGCCCAATTAGGGGGAAATCTTGTTGGACAGCGGGATGGAGCCAGCAGCGGGGTCGGGACCCGCCACCGACGTCGCCCGCCACGGACCCGCCGAGGTCGGTAAAATCCAGCCCCTCATTTTAATTTGTTCACTGTTATAGTAGAGCACCACGTGACGGCACCTGACAGAACTTTATCTTTGATGTGTATGTGTTTCTGTGTATGACAGAGAGATGGGAACATAACAGTGTGCTCTTACATACCTGTTGTGGATTTTGTTTTGTGTTCTATAGACCAGTGAGGTTACTATGCTGAGAGAGGCAGAGCATGTTTGCTCAGCATAATTTAGTTCATCAATTCAAAATACGAGTTGAATGTTGAAGAACGGAGAAGAATCTAATTATCTAACTTGTGCTTTGTCGGAAGCTAGGATATGTGAAAACTTAATTTTCTGATTCCTGTGAGTCAGAGAGTGAAAGGAAGCATTGGAGTAAAAACAGCTGCTCCACCGACGTTCCATTTTCTGTAATGGTGTAACTTCTGCAAATGAAGACGCCAATCCACCCACCTCAATCAATGAGATATTCAATCTGCGGGGAGAGGCTGTAATAGGGATCAATCTGGTGTACACGTGACTGGCACTGGGCTTATAATACACAGTGCCTCCCCCTTTCCGCAGCCTTGAAAAAGCAACCCTGCCTGGTGCACACGTGAATAACACTTGCCCTATAATACACAGGGCCACCTTGAGCACATTACCCGCCCTGGTTTACAGATGTTTGGCAATGGCCCTATAATACCCAAGGCTCTCACCTTCTGCACACAACTCTGCTTGGTGTACACGTGACTGGCATTGGTCTTACCCATGTACTTCACACTCCATTTATCGATATTAATTTACATCTGCCAGATTTGGATCCATTTCCTATAATACCCAGGTTCTTCCCCTTGTCCAGGCAACCCAGCCTGGTGTACACGGGACTGTCATAAGTCCTATAACACCCAGGCCCATGTCCTGCAGCACACAACCCAGCCTGGTGTACACGGGACTGGCATTGATCCGATAACACCCTGGCCCATGTCCTGCAGCACACAACCCAGCCTGGTGTACACGGGACTGGCATTCATCCGATAACACCCAGGCCCATGCCCTGCAGCTCACAACCCAGCCAGGTGTACACGGGACTGGCATTGGTCCCAGAATACCCAGGTCCATGTCCTGCAGCACTCAACCCTGCCTGGTGTACACGTAACTGGCGTTGGCCCCACCCACGTGATTCACGCTACATGTATCGATATTAAATTACATCTGGCAGATGTGGGCCCATTCCCCCACCGCATGTAGATCTGCCTGTAATTTTGTATTCTCATCTGAAGTCCGAACACCTAGTACCATCTTGGAGCTTGTGGGTAGTTCCCCGGATGTTCATCCAGATCATTGAAAAAGATGGTGGAGTAACAGCCCCATCACTGACTGCAGCGGTTCAAGTCACCAGGGGTGGACAGCAAATGCGGCCTTGTCAGCGCTGCAAACATCCCGGAAACGATTATAAAATATAACCTGAGCATTAAAAAGGAATGAGAACAAGGACAACTACCAGTTTGCGTCTATATTGCGAATCGGTGTATTAATCTAATATTGTGATCTTGGGCTGTTTCATTATAAAACTAATGATATAAATTTAACATGTATTGTGACAAAAACAGGAGAGTAAAATCGCGCGACGTAATCTGTTTGTTTAATGGCTGTGTTTGTCATTAGTAGTAATGAAACATAATCTGTTTGTCCCACGGGCGATGAGGCCTAATTTTTTAACTGTGGGGTTTGCAACGATTATAATCAGGGAGCCTTTGAATATTGCACAGCGTCAGAGAGTTGTCTGCAGCTCGAAGAGGGACACGAACTTCTGATAGAAGATGCATGGACAAGTGACGGGCCTAGGTTACGCCATTTGCTATTCCGGTTCTGGCAGTTATTAGTGTTCCAGGTAAGGCCCCGCGATCAGTTTGAGCTGCCTGGGTGCTCTCCCTGTGTAATTGACCATAGCACATTTCTCTGTGCTTCGTACCCTGCAGTCACCGCTTCGATGCTATCGGTTCAATCCACACTGTTTGTTGCCTTTCCTCTGGTTGTTTAATGCGATATTTTACAAAAGTTAAAGAAGAGTTTTATTTCCCAACAGAAAAAAATACGGTGGATTTCTTATCATTTACCAGCGATTTGAACCGGCGATTCTGCACACAGACCCAGTGCTACCATAAGGTTGTCAATATGTGTCTCCATGTCTATTTTGTTTAATTCGAGTTATAGTGAAAGTTTGTGGCAGGTTTCCAAGATTGTAACCTGTGTACTCAGAGGGAAGATTCTCAGACTGGAACTTCGGAAATTGAGTTCCCAATCTTGACCAACTCTTCAGTGGGGTACTGAGGGACAGCGGCATTGCCAGATGAGGTGTTAAACCTAAACCTTGTGTCGCTATCCTGTTGGGTCAAGTGTCCCTTAAAAATCCAAGGTAACTGGATCCATCTTTGGACAAGGATCAGCGATTGAACATAATGTAAACCTTCTGCTTTTGTGCCTTGTCTGCTCAATGATTAAAGTGATTGTTTGCTTCTGTTTTTATCAGGTAACTTGGTGACGATTGTGATCCTGGCCCGAGGAAGGTGTGGTCTCTCCAGATGTATCACTCGCTACCTGGTGGGGATGGCGGTGACGGACCTCCTGATCCTCATCACGGCAGTGAATTTAAATTTGGTTGAGTGTAATTTACTTCCCGGTTCTCTTCCTCTCCAACACCCCAGTCTGTAGTCTCAAAATCGCGCTAATCTATGCAGCCAGAGACAGCGCGGTCTGGTTAACACGCGTTTTCACCTTCGAACAATTTGTAGCTAGTTGCTGCCAGAAGTTGAAAACAAAATATTGCACAGAGAGAACGGGTGCAACTGTAATAAGAGCGGTCTGTGCCGTGAGCTGTGTAAAAAACTTCCCCTGGTACTTTGTATATGAGCCTTTGTATATAATTAACGATGTCCCGTGGTACTGCAACATTAAGCTAAGTTTTTATACTGAACTTGTATGGACAGCGTTTGACTGGATTGACCGTATTTTAAACCCCTGTGCCACGTTCCTCCTGATGTTACTGCTCAATGCTCTGACCGTCAGACACATTCTAGCGGCCATAAGAGCCCGCAGGAGACTCCGGGCCCTCAGCAATGGAGAGAATCAGAGTGACCCAGAGATGGAGAGCCGGAGAAAGTCCATCGTTTTACTCTTCACCATCTCGGGCAGTTTCATCGTGTTATGGACAACCTATGTTGTAAATTTCTTATATGTGCGATTTACAAACGGCAATTATTCGACAGCCTCTATTCGCAATGACCCAAGGTTCATTTTGCAGGAAAGCGGGAACATGCTGCAGCTCCTGAGCTGTTGCACTAACACTTGTATTTATGCGGGGACCCAGAGCAAATTCAGAGAGGAATTCCAAAAAGGTTTGAAATACCCGCTGAATCTGATCATTAAAATAGTAAAGTCGTGAAAACAAATGAAAGATTTTCATATTTCGAATCAGTTCCGTTCATGGTCCATCCTGTACTCTTACTCCCCACGCCCCGGACCATCCTGCATTTCCTTCCCCGGTCTAATCGAGTGTTCTCTCTCCCTCCCAGATCCTTAGAGGATCTGGTGTTTCCTCACAGACCCTACTCCAACATGACCCAGGCGGAGTACTGATAAAACTCGATGTTGCTACCATTGAGAGGGTTGTTAATAACCGAATTTACAGTTCTCAGATCCTTCGGTGAAATGTTCATTCAGACTGAATCTAGTTCCAGTGGCCCGGTGCCTTTCGATACTCAGGGTTCAGATGGCGAACGACAGCCGGAGTTTTAATTTGTGTTACAGTCAGTTAACTATTTAATCAGTTTGAAGTACATCAGGCCCATGGATGGTTTACAAAGGCACACAGAAATATAGGTGGAGGAATCCATAACAAAGGGTCATGGTGTTAAAATTAGAGTCAGGTCATTCAGGAGTCAAATGAGAAAGTACTTTGTCACGTAAAGGGCAGTTGAAATCTGGAACAGTCTCTCTCAAAATGCTGTGGATGCTGGGGGACAATTTAACATTTCACAACTGAGTCGACAGATTTTGGTTGGGTGATGATATCAATGGATGATGAAGCGAAGGCGGTAAATTGAATTGAAGTACAGCTGAGTCATGATCTCATTGAATGTAGCAACAGGCCTGAGGGGTTCAATGGCCGACTTCTGTCCCTATCGATTTGTTGCCAGAAGCTGAAAATGATACATTGACCTGAAGAAACAGCGACTGCCGTTCTCGGAACATTGTGCTGTTCTGTGTAAAGAACACTTCCTGGGAGTTCCTGTACACAAGTGAAAATACGGTTTCAAATACTCCCTGGATATGTTATGCAACACGAGATATTGTTTATTCACAGGTGTAGAGAGTAATTAAATTCCTTCATTATATTTTAACCTCATTTATTCCATTTGTTTTGTTTCTGCAGTAACCATCAATCATTTTACTGTTTGTCATATCGGGAAGTTTTATCCTTTCATGCAAATTAATTTTGTAATATTCTCTACGTATACGAATGTACATTTTAGACTTTATACCTTCGTCTCGACCTCACTCTGAGCAGCAATTTGGATTTATGCTTCTCCTCCTGAATTGCTGCAACAACACGTCTCTTTATTCAGTGACCCAGACTTCGGGGGGATATTTACGGGGAGTCAGCGGGCGCACTTGGTGGCGGGTCAGGTGGGAATTTTTTTTTTGACAGCGGGCCGGAACCCCGCTGTCAACACGCCACCACGCGCCTTTCCCAAATGTCGGGTCTGTCAGCGCTGGACAGATCCGACACGCAGCGGTGGGGGAGGCAATTCAGTTCATTATGACCTTGTCAAAACACAAATAAGAAATATTTTGAGCTCAACTTTACATTTTATTTGTTCGACCACGGAGTCCACGCTGTGTAAGGGGTATCTTAAGTGAGCGGTTCGAACCGACCAACAGCCCTCCGGTTCCTAGACTTTGGGCTTATTTAGAGGTTGTGAACAAAATTGCAGTAAACAGGTTCCAATGAAAGAAATTTAATTTTTTATAAGAAAAAGGTAACAAACTTGAAACACACTTATTAATTAAAAACAGATTCGGGGAACACACGGTACAAGAGAGGGAAATGACAATATATCAAACAAAACCTTTTCCCTCCCAAATATCCCACTATCTGGCTAGGTTTTTGGTTTCAGGAGATCAGGGATAATGCTAACCAACGAGTCCTTGACAGGATATTAGAGTCTTTTTGTTTAAAAGGACTCCGGAAGGCCCTTATGGTTTCTTCTTGCGTGCTGGTGTTCTTCCTCGTGGCTTGTGGTAAGTTTTGCTGGTGCAGGGAGAGAGCTGTGTTCGCGTCGCCAGTCAGTCCAAAAAGAGAGAGATTATGGCCCAGGCTTTCAAATTATACTGTATCTTTTTTTTGCGCTCAAAACCCCTTACTAAAACGAATTCCTTTTTGAATGTAAATGACCCTTTGTCTCGTTTTTGGCGGGCTGGCCTGCTCGATGGATTTTGCTTAGTGTTAATCGCTTTCCGATTTAAACACCGCCTTATCTACGCGCCAAATCTGCACTCTATTGTCCTTCTGTTTGGCGGGCTTTTAAATCGGTTCTCTGGATACCTGATTGATTGTTTTTTTGGATGGGATAATGGCTATGAAACTGTGTGATCGAAATTATATTGTCATTGAATCGTTTTTAGATTACCAGCATCTTGTTTGCCCCTGGGGATCCATATTTGAATGTGTTTGTGAGTTTTTTTGGTTTTGTCGACAGTTTACTGCACAGCCTGGCCACGCCCCTCTGCAGCCTGTGTGTCTGTGAAGGCGTCTTTTCCCCAGTAAGATCCGAAAAGTCAGTTTCCTCAAGGTTTTCTTCTTGTGATCTTTAGGTTTTTACATCAAATCACTTCACTGAGGTCCCATCATCCCAAGTTTGTATGAAAAGTCCAAAAATCACTCCCTTTAGGGCTCTGTTCGAGTTTCTGGGGGATCTTGCGAAGCCTACATCCCCCACTTTGATACTAACACTGAATTAGTATCATTAACAGGTGAGCAAAATTTCCGATCCCCGAAAACCAACCTTCCCCTGTATTACCTAAACTAAAAACCCAAACATTCATTCCCCTTTTGAAAGTGTAAGAATCAATCTTTATTTCACATCCAAGCACGGAGAGGGTCCGACACCCCTGCACAGCTTGGAAAAAAACACATCATGCACATCATAAAAATGACACAACACACATATAATATTTTTTATTAAAAGACAAAATTCAAGGTTCGTTCCATCCCTTGCCATAGCCTTTATTTTGATGCACTTCCCAAGTCCCTTCGTCTCTGGAGCAGAGCTCCCCGTCCCTTCCCCTGCACTTTGTACACAGCAGGTAGAGAACTATCCCGAGCTGGCAGACCACCAAAAGATGGGAAGCCATCCTGATCCAGGACGGCACCTCTATATTCTCGAAAATATCCCACCAGGGTGGAACTACTATATCCAAAATCTCTGCCCCTATTTCAACTGTTTTCTGTTCCAGGGTGTAGAAATGTGTTTGTGAAATCTCTACAGCTTTAAGTAGGATGGTAAGATGTTCAGGTAGAGGGGGAATTTTATATCAAAGTAAGTCACATACTTTTGCAGGTTGGTGATGTTTTCTGTTACAGTGAGGTGAACAGTGGAGGGTTCAGGAATGGGGACAATCCGTTCCTAGTCCACTTGAACTTCTGCCTCGGGTTTAAAGCAGAAACTGCTGTCACTTACCGGACACCAGAAGTGTCCATGCTGGTAGTGGGACGCACCTGTGGTGACACAATATGTCCCACCCCCTATATATGCTACCTGTGGGGAAACATGGCCATGTGCCATCACCTCCATGGTACAGTTGATCGGTCGTGCGCCAGCAGCTTTAAACCCGCACTGTGGTTTGGAATAGGCGTTCAAGTGCTGGAGACACAGTATTATGTGTGAACCCCGGCTCCGGCACCCGGATAGGTCAGTACCTGTCATGGCGTGCTCCCACTTTATGACATAAGGTGGGACCGCTGTAAAACGGATGTGTGCACCCCTTTGAATTACTCCAATGTTCTCCACCCTGTATACCGGTACGGGTCGGGCTGTCCCACTCATGTCCGGCATTCTCACTACTATCCCCATGATAGTGTGCTTTGAACGCCCACAATCTATTGGGACAGGGTAGGCTTCAGAGGCTAGACGAATTTGGCATGGGCTCAGCGAATTACTAAACGGGTGGAGGGCTGCAAGGTGCTTGTTGCTGATCCAGGAGGGGACTAAACCTTGCTTTAAATCCTCCAGGTGGCTACGGCCCTCGCCCAGCAACCATGCCCCATACAGCAGAAACACCTCATTCTGTGCAGCCTGATCCGATGCATTCCTATCCTCCCGTATGAGTGCATTTACTGTTTTGGCATGCCTTTCCAATTCTGCAATAATTTCCTTTAAATGAACCGTCATAGCTTGGTCCTCATGTAGTACTGAGCCTACCACTGTGTTCCCATCCTTCAGGATCTTTCTTAAATGGGTTTTTAAACCATTTATCTGTGTCTGTAATTCCATGTCATCCAGGCTATTTATTACAGAGGACCCTGTACTATAGGCAGTGAAGACATCATTCCAGGCTCCCTTTCTTTGTCTACCCTTGCCCATAGGGTTCTCAGGGTGTATTCTGTATAGCTCTACTTTGTCTATATTGGAAAAATCAAATTCGTAACATTTCCTAAACATTTCCTTTAGCAGGGCCTGGTACAGCTGCTCCGTCTCCTTAGGACACCACTCAGGTAAGTATACCTCGGTAAGGTTTAATATTACTGAAGCTACTGCATAGTGTATCCCCTTTTATAGTACCTTTCCGGTTGGTATTAGGACTAACCCATTCCCTGGTACCTTGGTGGTGGTAGGGCACTTTTCTTCCAGTGTTTTCGGTACCTGGGTCGTAGGTAGGGGCTTTCGGGTGTGTGCCACGAGTTCAGTGGCATTAACTGGGACCGGAATGTGTGGGACCACACACCCATGCAGGCTAGAATCCCACCCTATCCCTTCCCCGGCATCTTGCCTTTGGCTGGAGAAGATGATGGATACCCCTGTTGGGAAGGCTTCCTCTGATCCCCACATAGAAACATAGACTCCCTGTTCCGACTCCCACGACTTATTCCAACAAACACTAACTACTCCTTGGGTTCTTGTGATTGTCCGGTGGGTGTCGTTCCCTAATCTTTCCCAGTCGGCTGTATGGTCCCCTGCGTCACTGCTCAGCTTCCTGAGCCACCACCACCTATTCAAGGGAATTCGTCCCTTACAGGTAAGGCACAAACGCTTCCCCTCGGTGACACTGACCTTTGTGGCAACGACCTGTATTCTGGGGCATGGGAGGGAGGCCTCCCCGTACGTGAACCCGGGCTGGTTGGAGTATTTAGTAGAGTTGGACCCCAGCCACCCTGCCCACCTTCCCTCGTGGAAGTAGATGGCGAGCTCCTCCACTCCCCGCTCGCCACCCCCTGCGTTGACGACTGGTGCTCTCACTCCTGAGCACCCATAGATGTGGGAGTCCTCCACGTCACCTCGGTCACCGATGCTCACCCCTACCAGGGCGAGTAGGAGCAGAAACCTTGTCATCCCGAAGTCCTTTCTGTAGGGACACACACAAAACATATATCCATGTTCCAGAAAGGTTCTCTGGCTGGATAATGAATTAAGCACTTAAAATTAAAAAAAACTCTACAAACAACTAAACTAATAACCATAACCACCAAAACTGCAATTACTGAAAACCGAAAATTCTGTACATTTGCCGCCCGTCACCGGACGGCAAATCCTGTTTAGTCTCTGCCTTATGTGGCCTCTGGATGGCTTGTACAGCTGGGTGTAGTGCGGCCTGTACCGCCGGACCCAGAAGGCCTTCGTCAAAACCGCTGGGGGTATCTTAACATCCCAGCTGCGTCCTGTGCTGCAGCACACTACCCCCTTTGGTGTGGCTGCAGCGCCCTCGTTCATATCTGTGGCTCCACCCAGCCTGAGGCTGCAGGCGGGGGACCCTTCTCTCTCTCTTCTTCCAGTACTACCTCTCCTGTGAAACCCTCACTGTTGGAGGCTGTAGGCTGGGAATCCCCAACTTTAGAACGCACCCTGCACTTGGGCGCTCTTTTTCTAGTTGTAACCCTCTTTGGGTGGGACCCTCTAAACAGATACACCTGTGGCCACAGTAGCCTTTGCTGTGGTGTGCGGGGAGACATTCTTAGGGCTCTGGACACTGGCGGTGTGCTTGAGTCCCACATAATCGGTGGAGTGACCTCTCCTGTGAGACAACACACTGTCCCTCCCGCTGCAGCTTGTGCGTCTACCACAGCCGCGGCTGGCTGAGGATTTCTAACTTGGGGGCAGTCCACCATTTTCGGCTGTTCCCTTTCTAGGTTTAAACAGTTTGCACTGGTCAATCTCCCACCCGTGGACTCTCTGGGGTTCTAACAGCAGCCGATTTTTCTGGTACTGGCTCCCCAGGTTACTGGCTGCTTGCCAGTGAACCTGTTTAAAAATCTCGTTCTCTGCCCTGAACGGAACTTCTAGGGACTCCCCATTCTCTCTCTTTACCAGGACGGCCTTAAAGACGGGATTCTGGGCTTGGACCTGCTTTAAGTCCGGGGGCAAAGCTATCCCCTGTGTGCCTCCCTTGTCCCGGATTGCAGCTAACGGACCTGCTTTATAGGGATCCCATAACTCTCCTTCCCTGGCCCCCTGCTTGGACAACTTGTCGGCATTTGGTTACCCTCCCACGTGGTATGGAGGGATCCTAAATCTATGTCCAAAGGTTTGGAAATTGCCCCAGCCTGCTCGTTCCCTTTGATCCCCATTAAACTGTAGGGGACCCCGTTAAACCTGGGTGAATTGGTCAGGTCTTCTGAATGGACCAACGTGCTGGCAGCTCCGGTGTCCACCAAACATCTCCCCTGCACTTTCCCCACCCCCTTCTCAACATCGTATCCCGGGGAACACAGGTAGACAGGCTGCGCTGGTTCCAGTCATAGGTCTGCGTTAGGGGGGGCAGATGGGATTAATGCACCAGTAGCTACCTTCCCTGGGACACCAAACAGAACTCTGATGGCCGCTACTATTGTGTCCAGTGTGGGGGAAGAGGTCGGTGCCTCTACTTTTGGGGCAGGAGTTGGGGACTTATTTGCTAGGCTATCCTTCCAGGGATTCCTACAGTCCTTTCTCCAGTGCCCAGTCTTCCCGCACCCGAAGCAGCTACGCTTCGTGTCGGAAGGTTTACCACCTTCCTGGTGCCACTCCTTCTTATCCTGACTGGGCTTTATCTCTTGCACCTTCCCTTTCGGTGGGGTGTCTTCAGCTCCCCTACCGTTCCGGTAGGCTAGGGTCAGTTGCCTGACCACTGCCTCCTCGGTGACCCGGGGATCTCTTGGGTCAAACCAAAGCTCAGCTTTGGCTTTTACTCGTGGCAAGCTGTTTGCAACTAGGCTACGGAGCCAGTGGGCTAGCTCGTCCCTGTTCAGGTCAGCCCTGTCGAGAGCCCCATTACAAGCACCCCTGTGCACCGGCCACAGCCTGTCTGCGAAAGCCTGTGGGGTCTCCCCTGCGAGCTGCACTGTTTTCTCCACCCGGGAGAAAGGACTTCCCTCATGCATTGCCATTGCCTCTAAAACTTCCTCCCTGAGGGCAGCATACCCGGTCTGTCCTCTCTTGCTCTCAGTCGAGAGTGACTGGTACAATTTGCCATCTAATGAGAACAGGAGCAATTTTGCCAATTCGGCATCGTCACAATCGTTAATGGCTCCTGATTGTTCCAACTCCATGAAGTGGACTGAGGGGTCTTCCTTTTGGGTAAGTTTACTCAGGTGGCTTACCATAGCCCTAAGCTGTTGTGTACCGTGGGGAGCCACGAATTGGCTTTCAAGGGGTCCCTGACCTCCACCACCGGCGGGCGGGCCGAATTTTTGCTGTCGTGCTGGGCACATTGGCCCTGGCTCCGACTTCTCCTGCATCGATTCGCCCCCCTCTCCCTGCTGCCAGACCGAGTCAAAACTCGACGCTACAGGTGCTGGTGTGCACTCCCTGTCAGCCTCACAGATTGTCTGCACCTCCTGCTGCCTAACCAAACTTCTCCTTGGCGCCACAGGTGGTGGTCGAACAGTCTGCCCCAGCTCTTCCAGGTCTGCCCTGGCCGCACCCGGGCTTATCAGGCACAGCATGCCTTTCGTCTTGGACAGAGCAAGGTTCAGACTCTCAATCTGCTTCTGACAGGGGCCGTGGTCCCCTACCTCAAACTCCCTTATACTGGCTACTCTATAGGCTGCCTGAACATCGTTTAACTTCTCTGTGAGTTCCCTTAATTGCTTGGCAAGGCGGGTGTTCTCTTCCCACAATGCTAGTTCACTACTTTTGGCCTCGGTGGCCTGACACTGGAGGTATCCCTTACTGGCACGGTGTTCCTCCAGCATCTGTGACTGTTCCTGATCTTTTGTGCCGAGCTCTGCTAACAACCTATCCCCTGCTATAGCTCTGGCACGGGACAGTTGGCTTTCTTCCTTTAGCTCTTCTGTGAGAGCCTGAATGCGCTTCCCCATAAGCTGCATTTGTTTCTGGGAGCAAACCAACCATATGGCTTTCTCCACAGACTTAGTTTATTCCTTGCTCTCAGTCCATGCAGCTGCAGCGTCCATAGGACGTTCAGCATGCAACAGCCTGAGGACCCATTTCTTGGTGATATTTACTTTTTCATATACATAGGATGACATCCTCTCTTCCATTTTTGTTCTCTCCTCAAAACTAGCATTTACTGCTTCACAACCCTTTCGCCAAAGTCCTGCCGCGGTCGCCATTATGTAAGGGGTATCTTAAGTGAGCGGTTCGAATCGACCAACACCCCTCCGGTTCCTAGACTTTGGGCTTATTTAGGGGTTGTGAACAAAATTGCAGTAAACAGGTTCCGATGAAAGAAATTTACTTTATTAAAAGAAAAAGGTAACAAACTTGAAACACACTTATTACTTAAACACAGATTCGGGGAACACACGGTACAAGCGAGGGAAATGACAATATATCAAACAAAACCTCTCCCTCCCAAATATCCCACTATCTGGCTAGGTTTTTGGTTTCAGGAGATCAGGGATAATGCTCACCAACGAATCCTTGAAATGATATTAGAATCTTTTGTTTAAAAGGACTCAGTACGGCGCTTGGTGCTGCGAGGTGTCTGATGGCCACTGCGGCAGTCGCTCTGTTTACCTCTTGCGTGCTGATCTTCATCCTCGTGGCTTGTGGTAAGTTTTGCTGGAGCAGGGAGAGAGAACTGTGTCCTTTCCACAGTCAGTCCAAAGAGAGAGATTATGGCACAGGCTTTCAAATTATACTGTATCATTTTTCGCGCTCAAAAACCCTTGCTAAAACGAATTACTTTTTGAAAGTAAATGTCCCTTTGTCTCGTTTTTGGCGGGCTGGCCAGCTCCGATGGTTTTTGCTTAGTGCTAATCGCTTTCCGATTTAAACACCGCCTTATCTACGTGCCAAATCTTCACTCCATTGTCCTTCTGTTTGGCGGGCTTTGAAATCGGTTCTCTGGATACCTGATTGATTGGTTTTTTGGATGTAATAATGGCTATGAAACTGTGTGATCGAAATTATATTGTCATTGAATCGTTTTTAGATTACCATCATCTTGTTTGCCCCTGGGGATCTAAAGTTTCTATTTGAAATGTGCGAGAAAAGCGTAAAATTATGAAAACATTCTGATGACCCGTACGGGGATCGAACCCGCGACCTTGGCATTATTAGCACCACTTTCTCACCAACTGAGCTAACCGGCCACAAAGCGCACAATGGATAGGCTCGCACCCAGCCTGGGGGATTGTTTTTCAGTCTCACACTGGGTGACCGATTTTACTGCACAAATATTGAACACACCACATCGCTTAAACATTGCCAACTGTTCCTGTATACATCTGGGCAGAGTGTCAATCGAAAGTTACAGAGAAAGAGCTCTTTAATCTAACAAAACTCATTCTAAAATTTATTATCGCACCACCGCTGAGCAGCCCACCCCACCTCCAACACTGTCCCTATAAAAAGAGATCCGGCGGGACCCCGACTGGATTCGAACCAGCAGCGGGCGGTTGGAGCCGGGTCTAACGTGTTTCGGGCCCATTTCTTTGGTAGACGCGAGCTCAGAAGTGGAAAATCTCTCCTGAGTCGTTCCTCTTATAGTGAAGGAAACAAAAAGTAACTAAAACCTGCCGAAACCCGGGATCGAACCAGGGACCTTTAGATCTTCAGTCTAACGCTCTCCCAACTGAGCTATTTCGGCCTCACAGCAAATTCCATCTTGTGTCATTCTTTTGGAGGATTTTCTAACCCCGGGTGGCATTACTCCTCCGGCTCATTCCTCACTTCGGGCAATGTGACCCGACCAGATCTCGGAGCTCAGGTTGTGTTCATGTAAAGCTGGGTTTTGGATATAGATACAAAGCTGACACAGCCGGGGGGACCTCACCGTGTTGGACACAGCGTGGAATGAACCAATACAGTTACAGAACACAACACATGTGTAAAATTCAATGTTCTTTTCTCCGCACTGATGGGTTGTGAAGGGAGAGACGGGCCGAAGTCTCACTGAGCCGCACTGATCACGAGACAAGCTGAAATGATGTCAAGTTCAAACTTCAGCCGCAGGTATGGTGCTCCCACACAGAACTGAAAATGCCCAGGCTGCATCCCGGCCTGTGGTCTCTTCGTTCCTCACTCAGTGGGCAATACAGGAAGGGCTCAGGCCTAATGAATATCTTCATGCTCAGGTTAAGTTATCACTGCCCAGGCACTCTCTGATTCCAGTCTTGCACACGTTGCTAAGTTTCGAATGCTGCATTTTTCACACTGGCAACGAATTGATTGATAGCCGTGCCTGTGATAAGCTAAGTTTGTTAGGGAGATGCAGTGGGCAAGAAGATACACGGAAGACTGATAATAACCGTGACTGTCCTGACACTGTGAACTGCAGTTAAATGTTGGCAACATTTCAAGTGTCAATCAGCAAGTCTAAAAGTCGACAGAAAGGGCTAATCATTTCCTGCTGCCTTTGAAACAGCATGCATTTTACAGAAATCAAGGCAGTGTATTTTGCATAACTGTCTCGTTAGATCAGGGGCGAGCATCGTTCGCGAATGTGCGTTGAATGGTGGCATTTCAAACAGCCCCAAAACGCACTGTTCCCTGACCGGGAATCGAACCCGGGCCGCGGCGGTGAGAGCGCCGCATCCTAACCACTAGACCACCAGGGAAGCTACAGCAAGCTCCCTGCCAGAAAGCACAGCAAGGCAGTCTTTCCTGCGTGCTCCTTTGAAATTCAGATGCTTTCGCGCCAGGCAAACTGTTCGTACAAAATGACATTTTTTAGTTGAGAACACAAAAGACGTGTTCGCGAAACCACGGCAGCAAGTGCTGATAGGCATGCACTTGAAATCGATTTCCTTCTGTGCTCTGGATGTTGCCTCTCTCGGGGCCGGGCCTACATTTCATTGATGCATTTACTCCTGAGCCTTTTGCCCATCTCGCGGGGTCAGAGCCGCTCTGTCTGTCTCTTACCCGCTTGTGACCATTAACGGGAACAGGCCGCCAGTTCAACGTTCATCAGCAAACCCAAAAACACAAATAAACGTCTCTCCGCCTCGGTGGCAAAGGTGCAATGGATGTTATTCCAAATAATTCCCCCGTGAGAGTCTGCGTGGATTGGTTTCATTATAAAGTTTCTATTTGAAATCTGCGAGAAAAGCGTAAAATTATGAAAACATTCTGATGGCCCGTACGGGGATCGAACCCGCGACCTTGGCGTTATTAGCACCACGCTCTCGCCAACTGAGCTAACCGGCCACAAAGCGCACAACGGATAGGCTCGCACCCAGCCTGGGGGATTGTTTTTCAGTCTCACACTGGGTGACCGATTTACTGCACAAATATTGAACACACCACATCGCTTAAACATTGCCAACTGTTCCTGTATACATCTGGGCAGAGTGTCAATCGAAAGTTACAGAGAAAGAGCTCTTTAATCTAACAAAACTCATTCTAAAATTTATTATCGCACCACCGCTGAGCAGCCCACCCCACCTCCAACACTGTCCCTATAAAAAGAGATCCGGCGGGACCCCGACTGGATTCGAACCAGCAGCGGGCGGTTGGAGCCGGGTCTAACGTGTTTCGGGCCCATTTCTTTGGTAGACGCGAGCTCAGAAGTGGAAAATCTCTCCTGAATCGTTCCTCTTATAGTGAAGGAGACAAAAAGTAACTAAAACCTGCCGAAACCCGGGATCGAACCAGGGACCTTTAGATCTTCAGTCTAACGCTCTCCCAACTGAGCTATTTCGGCCTCACAGCAAATTCCATCTTGTGTCATTCTTTTGGAGGATTTTCTAACCCCGGGTGGCATTACTCCTCCGGCTCATTCCTCACTTCGGGCAATGTGACCCGACCAGATCTCGGAGCTCAGGTTGTGTTCATGTAAAGCTGGGTTTTGGATAAAGATACAAAGCTGACACAGCCGGGGGGACCTCACCGTGTTGGACACAGCGTGGAATGAACCAATACAGTTACAGAACACAACACATGTGTAAAATTCAATGTTCTTTTCTCCGCACTGATGGGTTGTGAAGGGAGAGACGGGCCGAAGTCTCACTGAGCCGCACTGATCACGAGACAAGCTGAAATGATGTCAAGTTCAAACTTCAGCCGCAGGTATGGTGCTCCCACACAGAACTGAAAATGCCCAGGCTGCATCCCGGCCTGTGGTCTCTTCGTTCCTCACTCAGTGGGCAATACAGGAAGGGCTCAGGCCTAATGAATATCTTCATGCTCAGGTTAAGTTATCACTGCCCAGGCACTCTCTGATTCCAGTCTTGCACACGTTGCTAAGTTTCGAATGCTGCATTTTTCACACTGGCAACGAATTGATTGATAGCCGTGCCTGTGATAAGCTAAGTTTGTTCGGGAGATGCAGTGGGCAAGAGAGATACACGGTAGACTGATAATAACCGTGACTGTCCTGACACTGTGAACTGCAGTTAAATGTTGGCAACATTTCAAGTGTCAATCAGCAAGTCTAAAAGTCGACAGAAATGGCTAATCATTTCCTGCTGCCTTTGAAACAGCATGCATTTTACAGAAATCAAGGCAGTGTATTTTGCATAACTGTTGCGTTAGATCAGAGGCGAGCATCGTTTCGCGAATGTGCGTTGAATGGTGGCATTTCCAACAGCCCCAAAATGCGCTGTTCCCTGACCGGGAATCGAACCCGGGCTGCGGTGGTGATAGCGCCGCATCCTAACCACTAGACCACCAGGGAAGCTACAGCAAGCTCCCTGCCAGAAAGCACAGCAAGGCAGTCATTCCTGCGTGCTCCTTTGAAATTCAGATGCTTTCGCGCCAGGCAAACTGTTCGTACAAAATGACATTTTTTAGTTGAGAACACAAAAGACGTGTTCGCGAAACCATGGCAGCAAGTGCTGATAGGCATGCACTTGAAATCGATTTCCTTCTGTGCTCTGGATGTTGCCTCTCTCGGGGCCGGGCCTACATTTCATTGATGCATTTACTCCTGAGCCTTTTGCCCATCTCGCGGGGTCAGAGCCGCTCTGTCTGTCTCTTACCCTGCTTGTGACCATTAACGGGAACAGGCCGCCAGTTCAACGTTCATCAGCAAACCCAAAAACACAAATAAACGTCTCTCCGCCTCGGTGGCAAAGGTTCAATGGATGTTATTCCAAATAATTCCCCCGTGAGAGTCTGCGTGGATTGGTTTCATTATAAAGTTTCTATTTGAAATGTGCGAGAAAAGCGTAAAATTATGAAAACATTCTGATGGCCCGTACGGGGATCGAACCCGCGACCTTGGCGTTATTAGCACCACGCTCTCGCCAACTGAGCTAACCGGCCACAAAGCGCACAACGGATAGGCTCGCACCCAGCCTGGGGGATTGTTTTTCAGTCTCACACTGGGTGACCGATTTACTGCACAAATATTGAACACACCACATCGCTTAAACATTGCCAACTGTTCCTGTATACATCTGGGCAGAGTGTCAATCGAAAGTTACAGAGAAAGAGCTCTTTAATCTAACAAAACTCATTCTAAAATTTATTATCGCACCACCGCTGAACAGCCCACCCCCCCTCCAACACTGTCCCTATAAAAAGAGATCCGGCGGCACCCCGACTGGATTCGAACCAGCAGCGGGCGGTTGGAGCCGGATCTAACGTGTTTCGGGCCCATTTCTTTGGTAGACGCGAGCTCAGAAGTGGAAAATCTCTCCTGAATCGTTCCTCTTATAGTGAAGGAGACAAAAAGTAACTAAAACCTGCCGAAACCCGGGATCGAACCAGGGACCTTTAGATCTTCAGTCTAACGCTCTCCCAACTGAGCTATTTCGGCCTCACAGCAAATTCCATCTTGTGTCATTCTTTTGGAGGATTTTCTAACCCCGGGTGGCATTACTCCTCCGGCTCATTCCTCACTTCGGGCAATGTGACCCGACCAGATCTCGGAGCTCAGGTTGTGTTCATGTAAAGCTGGGTTTTGGATAAAGATACAAAGCTGACACAGCCGGGGGGACCTCACCGTGTTGGACACAGCGTGGAATGAACCAATACAGTTACAGAACACAACACATGTGTAAAATTCAATGTTCTTTTCTCCGCACTGATGGGTTGTGAAGGGAGAGACGGGCCGAAGTCTCACTGAGCCGCACTGATCACGAGACAAGCTGAAATGATGTCAAGTTCAAACTTCAGCCGCAGGTATGGTGCTCCCACACAGAACTGAAAATGCCCAGGCTGCATCTCGGCCTGTGGTCTCTTCGTTCCTCACTCAGTGGGCAATACAGGAAGGGCTCAGGCCTAATGAATATCTTCATGCTCAGGTTAAGTTATCACTGCCCAGGCACTCTCTGATTCCAGTCTTGCACACGTTGCTAAGTTTCGAATGCTGCATTTTTCACACTGGCAACGAATTGATTGATAGCCGTGCCTGTGATAAGCTAAGTTTGTTCGGGAGATGCAGTGGGCAAGAGAGATACACGGTAGACTGATAATAACCGTGACTGTCCTGACACTGTGAACTGCAGTTAAATGTTGGCAACATTTCAAGTGTCAATCAGCAAGTCTAAAAGTCGACAGAAAGGGCTAATCATTTCCTGCTGCCTTTGAAACAGCATGCATTTTACAGAAATCAAGGCAGTGTATTTTGCATAACTGTTGCGTTCGATCAGGGGCGAGCATCGTTTCGCGAATGTGCGTTGAATGGTAGCATTTCAAACAGCCCCAAAACGCACTGTTCCCTGACCGGGAATCGAACCCGGGCCGCGGAGGTGAGAGCGCCGCATCCTAACCACTAGACCACCAAGGAAGCTACAGCAAGCTCCCTACCAGAAAGCACAGCAAGGCAGTCTTTCCTGCGTGCTCCTTTGAAATTCAGATGCTTTCGCGCCAGGCAAACTGTTCGTACAAAATGACATTTTTTAGTTGAGAACACAAAAGACGTGTTCGCGAAACCATGGCAGCAAGTGCTGATAGGCATGCACTTGAAATCGATTTCCTTCTGTGCTCTGGATGTTGCCTCTCTCGGGGCCGGGCCTACATTTCATTGATGCATTTACTCCTGAGCCTTTTGCCCATCTCGCGGGGTCAGAGCCGCTCTGTCTGTCTCTTACCTGCTTGTGACCATTAACGGGAACAGGCCGCCAGTTCAACGTTCATCAGCAAACCCAAAAACATCTCTCCGCCTCGGTGGCAAAGGTTCAATGGATGTTATTCCAAATAATTCCCCCGGGAGAGTCTGCGTGGATTGGTTTCATTATAAAGTTTCTATTTGAAATCTGCGAGAAAAGCGTAAAATTATGAAAACATTCTGATGGCCCGTACGGGGATCGAACCCGCGACCTTGGCGTTATTAGCACCACGCTCTCGCCAACTGAGCTAACCGGCCACAAAGCGCACAACGGATAGGTTCGCACCCAGCCTGGGGAATTGTTTTTCAGTCTCACACTGGGTGACCGATTTACTGCACAAACATTGAACACACCACATCGCTTAAACATTGTCAACTGTTCCTGTATACATCTGGGCAGAGTGTCAATCGAAAGTTACAGAGAAAGAGCTCTTTAATCTAACAAAACTCATTCTAAAATTTATTATCGCACCACCGCTGAACAGCCCACCCCCCCCTCCAACACTGTCCCTATAAAAAGAGATCCGGCGGCACCCCGACTGGATTCGAACCAGCAGCGGGCGGTTGGAGCCGGATCTAACGTGTTTCGGGCCCATTTCTTTGGTGAACGCGAGCTCAGAAGTGGAAAATCTCTCCTGAATCGTTCCTCTTATAGTGAAGGAGACAAAAAGTAACTAAAACCTGCCGAAACCCGGGATCGAACCAGGGACCTTTAGATCTTCAGTCTAACGCTCTCCCAACTGAGCTATTTCGGCCTCACAGCAAATTCCATCTTGTGTCATTCTTTTGGAGGATTTTCTAACCCCGGGTGGCATTACTCCTCCGGCTCATTCCTCACTTCGGGCAATGTGACCCGACCAGATCTCGGAGCTCAGGTTGTGTTCATGTAAAGCTGGGTTTTGGATAAAGATACAAAGCTGACACAGCCGGGGGGACCTCACCGTGTTGGACACAGCGTGGAATGAACCAATACAGTTACAGAACACAACACATGTGTAAAATTCAATGTTCTTTTCTCCGCACTGATGGGTTGTGAAGGGAGAGACGGGCCGAAGTCTCACTGAGCCGCACTGATCACGAGACAAGCTGAAATGATGTCAAGTTCAAACTTCAGCCGCAGGTATGGTGCTCCCACACAGAACTGAAAATGCCCAGGCTGCATCCCGGCCTGTGGTCTCTTCGTTCCTCACTCAGTGGGCAATACAGGAAGGGCTCAGGCCTAATGAATATCTTCATGCTCAGGTTAAGTTATCACTGCCCAGGCACTCTCTGATTCCAGTCTTGCACACGTTGCTAAGTTTCGAATGCTGCATTTTTCACACTGGCAACGAATTGATTGATAGCCGTGCCTGTGATAAGCTAAGTTTGTTCGGGAGATGCAGTGGGCAAGAGAGATACACGGTAGACTGATAATAACCGTGACTGTCCTGACACTGTGAACTGCAGTTAAATGTTGGCAACATTTCAAGTGTCAATCAGCAAGTCTAAAAGTCGACAGAAAGGGCTAATCATTTCCTGCTGCCTTTGAAACAGCATGCATTTTACAGAAATCAAGGCAGTGTATTTTGCATAACTGTTGCGTTCGATCAGGGGCGAGCATCGTTTCGCGAATGTGCGTTGAATGGTAGCATTTCAAACAGCCCCAAAACGCACTGTTCCCTGACCGGGAATCGAACCCGGGCCGCCGAGGTGAGAGCGCCGCATCCTAACCACTAGACCACCAAGGAAGCTACAGCAAGCTCCCTACCAGAAAGCACAGCAAGGCAGTCTTTCCTGCGTGCTCCTTTGAAATTCAGATGCTTTCGCGCCAGGCAAACTGTTCGTACAAAATGACATTTTTTAGTTGAGAACACAAAAGACGTGTTCGCGAAACCATGGCAGCAAGTGCTGATAGGCATGCACTTGAAATCGATTTCCTTCTGTGCTCTGGATGTTGCCTCTCTCGGGGCCGGGCCTACATTTCATTGATGCATTTACTCCTGAGCCTTTTGCCCATCTCGCGGGGTCAGAGCCGCTCTGTCTGTCTCTTACCTGCTTGTGACCATTAACGGGAACAGGCCGCCAGTTCAACGTTCATCAGCAAACCCAAAAACATCTCTCCGCCTCGGTGGCAAAGGTTCAATGGATGTTATTCCAAATAATTCCCCCGTGAGAGTCTGCGTGGATTGGTTTCATTATAAAGTTTCTATTTGAAATCTGCGAGAAAAGCGTAAAATTATGAAAACATCCTGATGGCCCGTACGGGGATCGAACCCGCGACCTTGGCGTTATTAGCACCACGCTCTCGCCAACTGAGCTAACCGGCCACAAAGCGCACAACGGATAGGTTCGCACCCAGCCTGGGGAATTGTTTTTCAGTCTCACACTGGGTGACCGATTTACTGCACAAACATTGAACACACCACATCGCTTAAACATTGTCAACTGTTCCTGTATACATCTGGGCAGAGTGTCAATCGAAAGTTACAGAGAAAGAGCTCTTTAATCTAACAAAACTCATTCTAAAATTTATTATCGCACCACCGCTGAACAGCCCACCCCCCCCTCCAACACTGTCCCTATAAAAAGAGATCCGGCGGCACCCCGACTGGATTCGAACCAGCAGCGGGCGGTTGGAGCCGGATCTAACGTGTTTCGGGCCCATTTCTTTGGTGAACGCGAGCTCAGAAGTGGAAAATCTCTCCTGAATCGTTCCTCTTATAGTGAAGGAGACAAAAAGTAACTAAAACCTGCCGAAACCCGGGATCGAACCAGGGACCTTTAGATCTTCAGTCTAACGCTCTCCCAACTGAGCTATTTCGGCCTCACATCAAATTCCATCTTGTGTCATTCTTTTGGAGGATTTTCTAACCCCGGGTGGCATTACTCCTCCGGCTCATTCCTCACTTCGGGCAATGTGACCCGACCAGATCTCGGAGCTCAGGTTGTGTTCATGTAAAGCTGGGTTTTGGATAAAGATACAAAGCTGACACAGCCGGGGGGACCTCACCGTGTTGGACACAGCGTGGAATGAACCAATACAGTTACAGAACACAACACATGTGTAAAATTCAATGTTCTTTTCTCCGCACTGATGGGTTGTGAAGGGAGAGACGGGCCGAAGTCTCACTGAGCCGCACTGATCACGAGACAAGCTGAAATGATGTCAAGTTCAAACTTCAGCCGCAGGTATGGTGCTCCCACACAGAACTGAAAATGCCCAGGCTGCATCTCGGCCTGTGGTCTCTTCGTTCCTCACTCAGTGGGCAATACAGGAAGGGCTCAGGCCTAATGAATATCTTCATGCTCAGGTTAAGTTATCACTGCCCAGGCACTCTCTGATTCCAGTCTTGCACACGTTGCTAAGTTTCGAATGCTGCATTTTTCACACTGGCAACGAATTGATTGATAGCCGTGCCTGTGATAAGCTAAGTTTGTTCGGGAGATGCAGTGGGCAAGAGAGATACACGGTAGACTGATAATAACCGTGACTGTCCTGACACTGTGAACTGCAGTTAAATGTTGGCAACATTTCAAGTGTCAATCAGCAAGTCTAAAAGTCGACAGAAAGGGCTAATCATTTCCTGCTGCCTTTGAAACAGCATGCATTTTACAGAAATCAAGGCAGTGTATTTTGCATAACTGTTGCGTTAGATCAGGGGCGAGCATCGTTTCGCGAATGTGCGTTGAATGGTGGCATTTCAAACAGCCCCAAAACGCACTGTTCCCTGACCGGGAATCGAACCCGGGCCGCGGCGGTGAGAGCGCCGCATCCTAACCACTAGACCACCAGGGAAGCTACAGCAAGCTCCCTGCCAGAAAGCACAGCAAGGCAGTCTTTCCTGCGTGCTCCTTTGAAATTCAGATGCTTTCGCGCCAGGCAAACTGTTCGTACAAAATGACATTTTTTAGTTGAGAACACAAAAGACGTGTTCGCGAAACCATGGCAGCAAGTGCTGATAGGCATGCACTTGAAATCGATTTCCTTCTGTGCTCTGGATGTTGCCTCTCTCGGGGCCGGGCCTACATTTCATTGATGCATTTACTCCTGAGCCTTTTGCCCATCTCGCGGGGTCAGAGCCGCTCTGTCTGTCTCTTACCTGCTTGTGACCATTAACGGGAACAGGCCGCCAGTTCAACGTTCATCAGCAAACCCAAAAACATCTCTCCGCCTCGGTGGCAAAGGTTCAATGGATGTTATTCCAAATAATTCCCCCGTGAGAGTCTGCGTGGATTGGTTTCATTATAAAGTTTCTATTTGAAATCTGCGAGAAAAGCGTAAAATTATGAAAACATTCTGATGGCCCGTACGGGGATCGAACCCGCGACCTTGGCGTTATTAGCACCACGCTCTCGCCAACTGAGCTAACCGGCCACAAAGCGCACAACGGATAGGCTCGCACCCAGCCTGGGGGATTGTTTTTCAGTCTCACACTGGGTGACCGATTTACTGCACAAATATTGAACACACCACATCGCTTAAACATTGCCAACTGTTCCTGTATACATCTGGGCAGAGTGTCAATCGAAAGTTACAGAGAAAGAGCTCTTTAATCTAACAAAACTCATTCTAAAATTTATTATCGCACCACCGCTGAACAGCCCACCCCCCCCTCCAACACTGTCCCTATAAAAAGAGATCCGGCGGCACCCCGACTGGATTCGAACCAGCAGCGGGCGGTTGGAGCCGGATCTAACGTGTTTCGGGCCCATTTCTTTGGTGAACGCGAGCTCAGAAGTGGAAAATCTCTCCTGAATCGTTCCTCTTATAGTGAAGGAGACAAAAAGTAACTAAAACCTGCCGAAACCCGGGATCGAACCAGGGACCTTTAGATCTTCAGTCTAACGCTCTCCCAACTGAGCTATTTCGGCCTCACAGCAAATTCCATCTTGTGTCATTCTTTTGGAGGATTTTCTAACCCCGGGTGGCATTACTCCTCCGGCTCATTCCTCACTTCGGGCAATGTGACCCGACCAGATCTCGGAGCTCAGGTTGTGTTCATGTAAAGCTGGGTTTTGGATAAAGATACAAAGCTGACACAGCCGGGGGGACCTCACCGTGTTGGACACAGCGTGGAATGAACCAATACAGTTACAGAACACAACACATGTGTAAAATTCAATGTTCTTTTCTCCGCACTGATGGGTTGTGAAGGGAGAGACGGGCCGAAGTCTCACTGAGCCGCACTGATCACGAGACAAGCTGAAATGATGTCAAGTTCAAACTTCAGCCGCAGGTATGGTGCTCCCACACAGAACTGAAAATGCCCAGGCTGCATCCCGGCCTGTGGTCTCTTCGTTCCTCACTCAGTGGGCAATACAGGAAGGGCTCAGGCCTAATGAATATCTTCATGCTCAGGTTAAGTTATCACTGCCCAGGCACTCTCTGATTCCAGTCTTGCACACGTTGCTAAGTTTCGAATGCTGCATTTTTCACACTGGCAACGAATTGATTGATAGCCGTGCCTGTGATAAGCTAAGTTTGTTAGGGAGATGCAGTGGGCAAGAAGATACACGGAAGACTGATAATAACCGTGACTGTCCTGACACTGTGAACTGCAGTTAAATGTTGGCAACATTTCAAGTGTCAATCAGCAAGTCTAAAAGTCGACAGAAAGGGCTAATCATTTCCTGCTGCCTTTGAAACAGCATGCATTTTACAGAAATCAAGGCAGTGTATTTTGCATAACTGTTGCGTTAGATCAGGGGCGAGCATCGTTTCGCGAATGTGCGTTGAATGGTGGCATTTCAAACAGCCCCAAAACGCACTGTTCCCTGACCGGGAATCGAACCCGGGCCGCGGCGGTGAGAGCGCCGCATCCTAACCACTAGACCACCAGGGAAGCTACAGCAAGCTCCCTGCCAGAAAGCACAGCAAGGCAGTCTTTCCTGCGTGCTCCTTTGAAATTCAGATGCTTTCGCGCCAGGCAAACTGTTCGTACAAAATGACATTTTTTAGTTGAGAACACAAAAGACGTGTTCGCGAAACCATGGCAGCAAGTGCTGATAGGCATGCACTTGAAATCGATTTCCTTCTGTGCTCTGGATGTTGCCTCTCTCGGGGCCGGGCCTACATTTCATTGATGCATTTACTCCTGAGCCTTTTGCCCATCTCGCGGGGTCAGAGCCGCTCTGTCTGTCTCTTACCTGCTTGTGACCATTAACGGGAACAGGCCGCCAGTTCAACGTTCATCAGCAAACCCAAAAACACAAATAAACGTCTCTCCGCCTCGGTGGCAAAGGTTCAATGGATGTTATTCCAAATAATTCCCCCGTGAGAGTCTGCGTGGATTGGTTTCATTATAAAGTTTCTATTTGAAATGTGCGAGAAAAGCGTAAAATTATGAAAACATTCTGATGGCCCGTACGGGGATCGAACCCGCGACCTTGGCGTTATTAGCACCACGCTCTCGCCAACTGAGCTAACCGGCCACAAAGCGCACAACGGATAGGCTCGCACCCAGCCTGGGGGATTGTTTTTCAGTCTCACACTGGGTGACCGATTTACTGCACAAATATTGAACACACCACATCGCTTAAACATTGTCAACTGTTCCTGTATACATCTGGGCAGAGTGTCAATCGAAAGTTACAGAGAAAGAGCTCTTTAATCTAACAAAACTCATTCTAAAATTTATTATCGCACCACCGCTGAACAGCCCCCCCCCCTCCAACACTGTCCCGGTAAAAAGAGATCCGGCGGGACCCCGACTGGATTCGAACCAGCAGCGGGCGGTTGGAGCCGGATCTAACGTGTTGCGGGCCCATTTCTTTGGCAGACGCGAGCTCAGAAGTGGAAAATCTCTCCTGAATCGTTCCTCTTCTAGTGAAGGAGACAAAAAGTAACTAAAACCTGCCGAAACCCGGGATCGAACCAGGGACCTTTAGATCTTCAGTCTAACGCTCTCCCAACTGAGCTATTTCGGCCTCACAGCAAATTCCATCTTGTGTCATTCTTTTGGAGGATTTTCTAACCCCGGGTGGCATTACTCCTCCGGCTCATTCCTCACTTCGGGCAATGTGACCCGACCAGATCTCGGAGCTCAGGTTGTGTTCATGTAAAGCTGGGTTTTGGATAAAGATACAAAGCTGACACAGCCGGGGGGACCTCACCGTGTTGGACACAGCGTGGAATGAACCAATACAGTTACAGAACACAACACATGTGTAAAATTCAATGTTCTTTTCTCCGCACTGATGGGTTGTGAAGGGAGAGACGGGCCGAAGTCTCACTGAGCCGCACTGATCACGAGACAAGCTGAAATGATGTCAAGTTCAAACTTCAGCCGCAGGTATGGTGCTCCCACACAGAACTGAAAATGCCCAGGCTGCATCCCGGCCTGTGGTCTCTTCGTTCCTCACTCAGTGGGCAATACAGGAAGGGCTCAGGCCTAATGAATATCTTCATGCTCAGGTTAAGTTATCACTGCCCAGGCACTCTCTGATTCCAGTCTTGCACACGTTGCTAAGTTTCGAATGCTGCATTTTTCACACTGGCAACGAATTGATTGATAGCCGTGCCTGTGATAAGCTAAGTTTGTTAGGGAGATGCAGTGGGCAAGAAGATACACGGAAGACTGATAATAACCGTGACTGTCCTGACACTGTGAACTGCAGTTAAATGTTGGCAACATTTCAAGTGTCAATCAGCAAGTCTAAAAGTCGACAGAAAGGGCTAATCATTTCCTGCTGCCTTTGAAACAGCATGCATTTTACAGAAATCAAGGCAGTGTATTTTGCATAACTGTTGCGTTAGATCAGGGGCGAGCATCGTTTCGCGAATGTGCGTTGAATGGTGGCATTTCAAACAGCCCCAAAACGCACTGTTCCCTGACCGGGAATCGAACCCGGGCCGCGGCGGTGAGAGCGCCGCATCCTAACCACTAGACCACCAGGGAAGCTACAGCAAGCTCCCTGCCAGAAAGCACAGCAAGGCAGTCTTTCCTGCGTGCTCCTTTGAAATTCAGATGCTTTCGCGCCAGGCAAACTGTTCGTACAAAATGACATTTTTTAGTTGAGAACACAAAAGACGTGTTCGCGAAACCATGGCAGCAAGTGCTGATAGGCATGCACTTGAAATCGATTTCCTTCTGTGCTCTGGATGTTGCCTCTCTCGGGGCCGGGCCTACATTTCATTGATGCATTTACTCCTGAGCCTTTTGCCCATCTCGCGGGGTCAGAGCCGCTCTGTCTGTCTCTTACCTGCTTGTGACCATTAACGGGAACAGGCCGCCAGTTCAACGTTCATCAGCAAACCCAAAAACACAAATAAACGTCTCTCCGCCTCGGTGGCAAAGGTTCAATGGATGTTATTCCAAATAATTCCCCCGTGAGAGTCTGCGTGGATTGGTTTCATTATAAAGTTTCTATTTGAAATGTGCGAGAAAAGCGTAAAATTATGAAAACATTCTGATGGCCCGTACGGGGATCGAACCCGCGACCTTGGCGTTATTAGCACCACGCTCTCGCCAACTGAGCTAACCGGCCACAAAGCGCACAACGGATAGGCTCGCACCCAGCTTGGGGGATTGTTTTTCAGTCTCACACTGGTTGACCGATTTACTGCACAAATATTGAACACACCACATCGCTTAAACATTGTCAACTGTTCCTGTATACATCTGGGCAGAGTGTCAATCGAAAGTTACAGAGAAAGAGCTCTTTAATCTAACAAAACTCATTCTAAAATTTATTATCGCACCACCGCTGAACAGCCCACCCCCCTCCAACACTGTCCCTATAAAAAGAGATCCGGCGGGACCCCGACTGGATTCGAACCAGCAGCGGGCGGTTGGAGCCGGATCTAACGTGTTTCGGGCCCATTTCTTTGGTAGACGCGAGCTCAGAAGTGGAAAATCTCTCCTGAATCGTTCCTCTTATAGTGAAGGAGACAAAAAGTAACTAAAACCTGCCGAAACCCGGGATCGAACCAGGGACCTTTAGATCTTCAGTCTAACGCTCTCCCAACTGAGCTATTTCGGCCTCACAGCAAATTCCATCTTGTGTCATTCTTTTGGAGGATTTTCTAACCCCGGGTGGCATTACTCCTCCGGCTCATTCCTCACTTCGGGCAATGTGACCCGACCAGATCTCGGAGCTCAGGTTGTGTTCATGTAAAGCTGGGTTTTGGATAAAGATACAAAGCTGACACAGCCGGGGGGACCTCACCGTGTTGGACACAGCGTGGAATGAACCAATACAGTTACAGAACACAACACATGTGTAAAATTCAATGTTCTTTTCTCCGCACTGATGGGTTGTGAAGGGAGAGACGGGCCGAAGTCTCACTGAGCCGCACTGATCACGAGACAAGCTGAAATGATGTCAAGTTCAAACTTCAGCCGCAGGTATGGTGCTCCCACACAGAACTGAAAATGCCCAGGCTGCATCCCGGCCTGTGGTCTCTTCGTTCCTCACTCAGTGGGCAATACAGGAAGGGCTCAGGCCTAATGAATATCTTCATGCTCAGGTTAAGTTATCACTGCCCAGGCACTCTCTGATTCCAGTCTTGCACACGTTGCTAAGTTTCGAATGCTGCATTTTTCACACTGGCAACGAATTGATTGATAGCCGTGCCTGTGATAAGCTAAGTTTGTTAGGGAGATGCAGTGGGCAAGAAGATACACGGAAGACTGATAATAACCGTGACTGTCCTGACACTGTGAACTGCAGTTAAATGTTGGCAACATTTCAAGTGTCAATCAGCAAGTCTAAAAGTCGACAGAAAGGGCTAATCATTTCCTGCTGCCTTTGAAACAGCATGCATTTTACAGAAATCAAGGCAGTGTATTTTGCATAACTGTTGCGTTCGATCAGGGGCGAGCATCGTTTCGCGAATGTGCGTTGAATGGTGGCATTTCAAACAGCCCCAAAACGCACTGTTCCCTGACCGGGAATCGAACCCGGGCCGCGGCGGTGAGAGCGCCGCATCCTAACCACTAGACCACCAGGGAAGCTACAGCAAGCTCCCTGCCAGAAAGCACAGCAAGGCAGTCTTTCCTGCGTGCTCCTTTGAAATTCAGATGCTTTCGCGCCAGGCAAACTGTTCGTACAAAATGACATTTTTTAGTTGAGAACACAAAAGACGTGTTCGCGAAACCACGGCAGCAAGTGCTGATAGGCATGCACTTGAAATCGATTTCCTTCTGTGCTCTGGATGTTGCCTCTCTCGGGGCCGGGCCTACATTTCATTGATGCATTTACTCCTGAGCCTTTTGCCCATCTCGCGGGGTCAGAGCCGCTCTGTCTGTCTCTTACCCGCTTGTGACCATTAACGGGAACAGGCCGCCAGTTCAACGTTCATCAGCAAACCCAAAACACAAATAAACGTCTCTCCGCCTCGGTGGCAAAGGTTCAATGGATGTTATTCCAAATAATTCCCCCGTGAGAGTCTGCGTGGATTGGTTTCATTATAAAGTTTCTATTTGAAATGTGCGAGAAAAGCGTAAAATTATGAAAACATTCTGATGGCCCGTACGGGGATCGAACCCGCGACCTTGGCGTTATTAGCACCACGCTCTCGCCAACTGAGCTAACCGGCCACAAAGCGCACAACGGATAGGCTCGCACCCAGCCTGGGGGATTGTTTTTCAGTCTCACACTGGGTGACCGATTTACTGCACAAACATTGAACACACCACATCGCTTAAACATTGTCAACTGTTCCTGTATACATCTGGGCAGAGTGTCAATCGAAAGTTACAGAGAAAGAGCTCTTTAATCTAACAAAACTCATTCTAAAATTTATTATCGCACCACCGCTGAACAGCCCACCCCCCTCCAACACTGTCCCTATAAAAAGAGATCCGGCGGGACCCCGACTGGATTCGAACCAGCAGCGGGCGGTTGGAGCCGGATCTAACGTGTTTCGGGCCCATTTCTTTGGTAGACGCGAGCTCAGAAGTGGAAAATCTCTCCTGAATCGTTCCTCTTATAGTGAAGGAGACAAAAAGTAACTAAAACCTGCCGAAACCCGGGATCGAACCAGGGACCTTTAGATCTTCAGTCTAACGCTCTCCCAACTGAGCTATTTCGGCCTCACAGCAAATTCCATCTTGTGTCATTCTTTTGGAGGATTTTCTAACCCCGGGTGGCATTACTCCTCCGGCTCATTCCTCACTTCGGGCAATGTGACCCGACCAGATCTCGGAGCTCAGGTTGTGTTCATGTAAAGCTGGGTTTTGGATAAAGATACAAAGCTGACACAGCCGGGGGGACCTCACCGTGTTGGACACAGCGTGGAATGAACCAATACAGTTACAGAACACAACACATGTGTAAAATTCAATGTTCTTTTCTCCGCACTGATGGGTTGTGAAGGGAGAGACGGGCCGAAGTCTCACTGAGCCGCACTGATCACGAGACAAGCTGAAATGATGTCAAGTTCAATCTTCAGCCGCAGGTATGGTGCTCCCACACAGAACTGAAAATGCCCAGGCTGCATCCCGGCCTGTGGTCTCTTCGTTCCTCACTCAGTGGGCAATACAGGAAGGGCTCAGGCCTAATGAATATCTTCATGCTCAGGTTAAGTTATCACTGCCCAGGCACTCTCTGATTCCAGTCTTGCACACGTTGCTAAGTTTCGAATGCTGCATTTTTCACACTGGCAACGAATTGATTGATAGCCGTGCCTGTGATAAGCTAAGTTTGTTAGGGAGATGCAGTGGGCAAGAAGATACACGGAAGACTGATAATAACCGTGACTGTCCTGACACTGTGAACTGCAGTTAAATGTTGGCAACATTTCAAGTGTCAATCAGCAAGTCTAAAAGTCGACAGAAAGGGCTAATCATTTCCTGCTGCCTTTGAAACAGCATGCATTTTACAGAAATCAAGGCAGTGTATTTTGCATAACTGTTGCGTTAGATCAGGGGCGAGCATCGTTTCGCGAATGTGCGTTGAATGGTGGCATTTCAAACAGCCCCAAAACGCACTGTTCCCTGACCGGGAATCGAACCCGGGCCGCGGCGGTGAGAGCGCCGCATCCTAACCACTAGACCACCAGGGAAGCTACAGCAAGCTCCCTGCCAGAAAGCACAGCAAGGCAGTCTTTCCTGCGTGCTCCTTTGAAATTCAGATGCTTTCGCGCCAGGCAAACTGTTCGTACAAAATGACATTTTTTAGTTGAGAACACAAAAGACGTGTTCGCGAAACCACGGCAGCAAGTGCTGATAGGCATGCACTTGAAATCGATTTCCTTCTGTGCTCTGGATGTTGCCTCTCTCGGGGCCGGGCCTACATTTCATTGATGCATTTACTCCTGAGCCTTTTGCCCATCTCGCGGGGTCAGAGCCGCTCTGTCTGTCTCTTACCCGCTTGTGACCATTAACGGGAACAGGCCGCCAGTTCAACGTTCATCAGCAAACCCAAAAACACAAATAAACGTCTCTCCGCCTCGGTGGCAAAGGTTCAATGGATGTTATTCCAAATAATTCCCCGTGAGAGTCTGCGTGGATTGGTTTCATTATAAAGTTTCTATTTGAAATGTGCGAGAAAAGCGTAAAATTATGAAAACATTCTGATGGCCCGTACGGGGATCGAACCCGCGACCTTGGCGTTATTAGCACCACGCTCTCGCCAACTGAGCTAACCGGCCACAAAGCGCACAACGGATAGGCTCGCACCCAGCCTGGGGGATTGTTTTTCAGTCTCACACTGGTTGACCGATTTACTGCACAAATATTGAACACACCACATCGCTTAAACATTGTCAACTGTTCCTGTATACATCTGGGCAGAGTGTCAATCGAAAGTTACAGAGAAAGAGCTCTTTAATCTAACAAAACTCATTCTAAAATTTATTATCGCACCACCGCTGAACAGCCCACCCCCCTCCAACACTGTCCCTATAAAAAGAGATCCGGCGGGACCCCGACTGGATTCGAACCAGCAGCGGGCGGTTGGAGCCGGATCTAACGTGTTTCGGGCCCATTTCTTTGGTAGACGCGAGCTCAGAAGTGGAAAATCTCTCCTGAATCGTTCCTCTTATAGTGAAGGAGACAAAAAGTAACTAAAACCTGCCGAAACCCGGGATCGAACCAGGGACCTTTAGATCTTCAGTCTAACGCTCTCCCAACTGAGCTATTTCGGCCTCACAGCAAATTCCATCTTGTGTCATTCTTTTGGAGGATTTTCTAACCCCGGGTGGCATTACTCCTCCGGCTCATTCCTCACTTCGGGCAATGTGACCCGACCAGATCTCGGAGCTCAGGTTGTGTTCATGTAAAGCTGGGTTTTGGATAAAGATACAAAGCTGACACAGCCGGGGGGACCTCACCGTGTTGGACACAGCGTGGAATGAACCAATACAGTTACAGAACACAACACATGTGTAAAATTCAATGTTCTTTTCTCCGCACTGATGGGTTGTGAAGGGAGAGACGGGCCGAAGTCTCACTGAGCCGCACTGATCACGAGACAAGCTGAAATGATGTCAAGTTCAAACTTCAGCCGCAGGTATGGTGCTCCCACACAGAACTGAAAATGCCCAGGCTGCATCCCGGCCTGTGGTCTCTTCGTTCCTCACTCAGTGGGCAATACAGGAAGGGCTCAGGCCTAATGAATATCTTCATGCTCAGGTTAAGTTATCACTGCCCAGGCACTCTCTGATTCCAGTCTTGCACACGTTGCTAAGTTTCGAATGCTGCATTTTTCACACTGGCAACGAATTGATTGATAGCCGTGCCTGTGATAAGCTAAGTTTGTTAGGGAGATGCAGTGGGCAAGAAGATACACGGAAGACTGATAATAACCGTGACTGTCCTGACACTGTGAACTGCAGTTAAATGTTGGCAACATTTCAAGTGTCAATCAGCAAGTCTAAAAGTCGACAGAAAGGGCTAATCATTTCCTGCTGCCTTTGAAACAGCATGCATTTTACAGAAATCAAGGCAGTGTATTTTGCATAACTGTTGCGTTAGATCAGGGGCGAGCATCGTTTCGCGAATGTGCGTTGAATGGTGGCATTTCAAACAGCCCCAAAACGCACTGTTCCCTGACCGGGAATCGAACCCGGGCCGCGGCGGTGAGAGCGCCGCATCCTAACCACTAGACCACCAGGGAAGCTACAGCAAGCTCCCTGCCAGAAAGCACAGCAAGGCAGTCTTTCCTGCGTGCTCCTTTGAAATTCAGATGCTTTCGCGCCAGGCAAACTGTTCGTACAAAATGACATTTTTTAGTTGAGAACACAAAAGACGTGTTCGCGAAACCATGGCAGCAAGTGCTGATAGGCATGCACTTGAAATCGATTTCCTTCTGTGCTCTGGATGTTGCCTCTCTCGGGGCCGGGCCTACATTTCATTGATGCATTTACTCCTGAGCCTTTTGCCCATCTCGCGGGGTCAGAGCCGCTCTGTCTGTCTCTTACCCGCTTGTGACCATTAACGGGAACAGGCCGCCAGTTCAACGTTCATCAGCAAACCCAAAAACACAAATAAACGTCTCTCCGCCTCGGTGGCAAAGGTTCAATGGATGTTATTCCAAATAATTCCCCCGTGAGAGTCTGCGTGGATTGGTTTCATTATAAAGTTTCTATTTGAAATGTGCGAGAAAAGCGTAAAATTATGAAAACATTCTGATGGCCCGTACGGGGATCGAACCCGCGACCTTGGCGTTATTAGCACCACGCTCTCGCCAACTGAGCTAACCGGCCACAAAGCGCACAACGGATAGGCTCGCACCCAGCCTGGGGGATTGTTTTTCAGTCTCACACTGGGTGACCGATTTACTGCACAAATATTGAACACACCACATCGCTTAAACATTGTCAACTGTTCCTGTATACATCTGGGCAGAGTGTCAATCGAAAGTTACAGAGAAAGAGCTCTTTAATCTAACAAAACTCATTCTAAAATTTATTATCGCACCACCGCTGAACAGCCCACCCCCCTCCAACACTGTCCCTATAAAAAGAGATCCGGCGGGACCCCGACTGGATTCGAACCAGCAGCGGGCGGTTGGAGCCGGATCTAACGTGTTTCGGGCCCATTTCTTTGGTAGACGCGAGCTCAGAAGTGGAAAATCTCTCCTGAATCGTTCCTCTTATAGTGAAGGAGACAAAAAGTAACTAAAACCTGCCGAAACCCGGGATCGAACCAGGGACCTTTAGATCTTCAGTCTAACGCTCTCCCAACTGAGCTATTTCGGCCTCACAGCAAATTCCATCTTGTGTCATTCTTTTGGAGGATTTTCTAACCCCGGGTGGCATTACTCCTCCGGCTCATTCCTCACTTCGGGCAATGTGACCCGACCAGATCTCGGAGCTCAGGTTGTGTTCATGTAAAGCTGGGTTTTGGATAAAGATACAAAGCTGACACAGCCGGGGGGACCTCACCGTGTTGGACACAGCGTGGAATGAACCAATACAGTTACAGAACACAACACATGTGTAAAATTCAATGTTCTTTTCTCCGCACTGATGGGTTGTGAAGGGAGAGACGGGCCGAAGTCTCACTGAGCCGCACTGATCACGAGACAAGCTGAAATGATGTCAAGTTCAAACTTCAGCCGCAGGTATGGTGCTCCCACACAGAACTGAAAATGCCCAGGCTGCATCCCGGCCTGTGGTCTCTTCGTTCCTCACTCAGTGGGCAATACAGGAAGGGCTCAGGCCTAATGAATATCTTCATGCTCAGGTTAAGTTATCACTGCCCAGGCACTCTCTGATTCCAGTCTTGCACACGTTGCTAAGTTTCGAATGCTGCATTTTTCACACTGGCAACGAATTGATTGATAGCCGTGCCTGTGATAAGCTAAGTTTGTTAGGGAGATGCAGTGGGCAAGAAGATACACGGAAGACTGATAATAACCGTGACTGTCCTGACACTGTGAACTGCAGTTAAATGTTGGCAACATTTCAAGTGTCAATCAGCAAGTCTAAAAGTCGACAGAAAGGGCTAATCATTTCCTGCTGCCTTTGAAACAGCATGCATTTTACAGAAATCAAGGCAGTGTATTTTGCATAACTGTTGCGTTAGATCAGGGGCGAGCATCGTTTCGCGAATGTGCGTTGAATGGTGGCATTTCAAACAGCCCCAAAACGCACTGTTCCCTGACCGGGAATCGAACCCGGGCCGCGGCGGTGATAGCGCCGCATCCTAACCACTAGACCACCAGGGAAGCTACAGCAAGCTCCCTGCCAGAAAGCACAGCAAGGCAGTCTTTCCTGCGTGCTCCTTTGAAATTCAGATGCTTTCGCGCCAGGCAAACTGTTCGTACAAAATGACATTTTTTAGTTGAGAACACAAAAGACGTGTTCGCGAAACCACGGCAGCAAGTGCTGATAGGCATGCACTTGAAATCGATTTCCTTCTGTGCTCTGGATGTTGCCTCTCTCGGGGCCGGGCCTACATTTCATTGATGCATTTACTCCTGAGCCTTTTGCCCATCTCGCGGGGTCAGAGCCGCTCTGTCTGTCTCTTACCCGCTTGTGACCATTAACGGGAACAGGCCGCCAGTTCAACGTTCATCAGCAAACCCAAAAACACAAATAAACGTCTCTCCGCCTCGGTGGCAAAGGTTCAATGGATGTTATTCCAAATAATTCCCCCGTGAGAGTCTGCGTGGATTGGTTTCATTATAAAGTTTCTATTTGAAATGTGCGAGAAAAGCGTAAAATTATGAAAACATTCTGATGGCCCGTACGGGGATCGAACCCGCGACCTTGGCGTTATTAGCACCACGCTCTCGCCAACTGAGCTAACCGGCCACAAAGCGCACAACGGATAGGCTCGCACCCAGCCTGGGGGATTGTTTTTCAGTCTCACACTGGGTGACCGATTTACTGCACAAATATTGAACACACCACATCGCTTAAACATTGTCAACTGTTCCTGTATACATCTGGGCAGAGTGTCAATCGAAAGTTACAGAGAAAGAGCTCTTTAATCTAACAAAACTCATTCTAAAATTTATTATCGCACCACCGCTGAACAGCCCACCCCCCCTCCAACACTGTCCCTATAAAAAGAGATCCGGCGGGACCCCGACTGGATTCGAAGCAGCAGCGGGCGGTTGGAGCCGGATCTAACGTGTTTCGGGCCCATTTCTTTGGTAGACGCGAGCTCAGAAGTGGAAAATCTCTCCTGAATCGTTCCTCTTATAGTGAAGGAGACAAAAAGTAACTAAAACCTGCCGAAACCCGGGATCGAACCAGGGACCTTTAGATCTTCAGTCTAACGCTCTCCCAACTGAGCTATTTCGGCCTCACAGCAAATTCCATCTTGTGTCATTCTTTTGGAGGATTTTCTAACCCCGGGTGGCATTACTCCTCCGGCTCATTCCTCACTTCGGGCAATGTGACCCGACCAGATCTCGGAGCTCAGGTTGTGTTCATGTAAAGCTGGGTTTTGGATAAAGATACAAAGCTGACACAGCCGGGGGGACCTCACCGTGTTGGACACAGCGTGGAATGAACCAATACAGTTACAGAACACAACACATGTGTAAAATTCAATGTTCTTTTCTCCGCACTGATGGGTTGTGAAGGGAGAGACGGGCCGAAGTCTCACTGAGCCGCACTGATCACGAGACAAGCTGAAATGATGTCAAGTTCAAACTTCAGCCGCAGGTATGGTGCTCCCACACAGAACTGAAAATGCCCAGGCTGCATCCCGGCCTGTGGTCTCTTCGTTCCTCACTCAGTGGGCAATACAGGAAGGGCTCAGGCCTAATGAATATCTTCATGCTCAGGTTAAGTTATCACTGCCCAGGCACTCTCTGATTCCAGTCTTGCACACGTTGCTAAGTTTCGAATGCTGCATTTTTCACACTGGCAACGAATTGATTGATAGCCGTGCCTGTGATAAGCTAAGTTTGTTAGGGAGATGCAGTGGGCAAGAAGATACACGGAAGACTGATAATAACCGTGACTGTCCTGACACTGTGAACTGCAGTTAAATGTTGGCAACATTTCAAGTGTCAATCAGCAAGTCTAAAAGTCGACAGAAAGGGCTAATCATTTCCTGCTGCCTTTGAAACAGCATGCATTTTACAGAAATCAAGGCAGTGTATTTTGCATAACTGTTGCGTTAGATCAGGGGCGAGCATCGTTTCGCGAATGTGCGTTGAATGGTGGCATTTCAAACAGCCCCAAAACGCACTGTTCCCTGACCGGGAATCGAACCCGGGCCGCGGCGGTGAGAGCGCCGCATCCTAACCACTAGACAAGCTACAGCAAGCTCCCTGCCAGAAAGCACAGCAAGGCAGTCTTTCCTGCGTGCTCCTTTGAAATTCAGATGCTTTCGCGCCAGGCAAACTGTTCGTACAAAATGACATTTTTTAGTTGAGAACACAAAAGACGTGTTCGCGAAACCACGGCAGCAAGTGCTGATAGGCATGCACTTGAAATCGATTTCCTTCTGTGCTCTGGATGTTGCCTCTCTCGGGGCCGGGCCTACATTTCATTGATGCATTTACTCCTGAGCCTTTTGCCCATCTCGCGGGGTCAGAGCCGCTCTGTCTGTCTCTTACCCGCTTGTGACCATTAACGGGAACAGGCCGCCAGTTCAACGTTCATCAGCAAACCCAAAACACAAATAAACGTCTCTCCGCCTCGGTGGCAAAGGTTCAATGGATGTTATTCCAAATAATTCCCCCGTGAGAGTCTGCGTGGATTGGTTTCATTATAAAGTTTCTATTTGAAATGTGCGAGAAAAGCGTAAAATTATGAAAACATTCTGATGGCCCGTACGGGGATCGAACCCGCGACCTTGGCGTTATTAGCACCACGCTCTCGCCAACTGAGCTAACCGGCCACAAAGCGCACACGGATAGGCTCGCACCCAGCCTGGGGATTGTTTTTCAGTCTCACACTGGGTGACCGATTTACTGCACAAACATTGAACACACCACATCGCTTAAACATTGTCAACTGTTCCTGTATACATCTGGGCAGAGTGTCAATCGAAAGTTACAGAGAAAGAGCTCTTTAATCTAACAAAACTCATTCTAAAATTTATTATCGCACCACCGCTGAACAGCCCACCCCCCCTCCAACACTGTCCCTATAAAAAGAGATCCGGCGGGACCCCGACTGGATTCGAACCAGCAGCGGGCGGTTGGAGCCGGATCTAACGTGTTTCGGGCCCATTTCTTTGGTAGACGCGAGCTCAGAAGTGGAAAATCTCTCCTGAATCGTTCCTCTTATAGTGAAGGAGACAAAAAGTAACTAAAACCTGCCGAAACCCGGGATCGAACCAGGGACCTTTAGATCTTCAGTCTAACGCTCTCCCAACTGAGCTATTTCGGCCTCACAGCAAATTCCATCTTGTGTCATTCTTTTGGAGGATTTTCTAACCCCGGGTGGCATTACTCCTCCGGCTCATTCCTCACTTCGGGCAATGTGACCCGACCAGATCTCGGAGCTCAGGTTGTGTTCATGTAAAGCTGGGTTTTGGATAAAGATACAAAGCTGACACAGCCGGGGGGACCTCACCGTGTTGGACACAGCGTGGAATGAACCAATACAGTTACAGAACACAACACATGTGTAAAATTCAATGTTCTTTTCTCCGCACTGATGGGTTGTGAAGGGAGAGACGGGCCGAAGTCTCACTGAGCCGCACTGATCACGAGACAAGCTGAAATGATGTCAAGTTCAAACTTCAGCCGCAGGTATGGTGCTCCCACACAGAACTGAAAATGCCCAGGCTGCATCCCGGCCTGTGGTCTCTTCGTTCCTCACTCAGTGGGCAATACAGGAAGGGCTCAGGCCTAATGAATATCTTCATGCTCAGGTTAAGTTATCACTGCCCAGGCACTCTCTGATTCCAGTCTTGCACACGTTGCTAAGTTTCGAATGCTGCATTTTTCACACTGGCAACGAATTGATTGATAGCCGTGCCTGTGATAAGCTAAGTTTGTTAGGGAGATGCAGTGGGCAAGAAGATACACGGAAGACTGATAATAACCGTGACTGTCCTGACACTGTGAACTGCAGTTAAATGTTGGCAACATTTCAAGTGTCAATCAGCAAGTCTAAAAGTCGACAGAAAGGGCTAATCATTTCCTGCTGCCTTTGAAACAGCATGCATTTTACAGAAATCAAGGCAGTGTATTTTGCATAACTGTTGCGTTAGATCAGGGGCGAGCATCGTTTCGCGAATGTGCGTTGAATGGTGGCATTTCAAACAGCCCCAAAACGCACTGTTCCCTGACCGGGAATCGAACCCGGGCCGCGGCGGTGAGAGCGCCGCATCCTAACCACTAGACCACCAGGGAAGCTACAGCAAGCTCCCTGCCAGAAAGCACAGCAAGGCAGTCTTTCCTGCGTGCTCCTTTGAAATTCAGATGCTTTCGCGCCAGGCAAACTGTTCGTACAAAATGACATTTTTTAGTTGAGAACACAAAAGACGTGTTCGCGAAACCACGGCAGCAAGTGCTGATAGGCATGCACTTGAAATCGATTTCCTTCTGTGCTCTGGATGTTGCCTCTCTCGGGGCCGGGCCTACATTTCATTGATGCATTTACTCCTGAGCCTTTTGCCCATCTCGCGGGGTCAGAGCCGCTCTGTCTGTCTCTTACCCGCTTGTGACCATTAACGGGAACAGGCCGCCAGTTCAACGTTCATCAGCAAACCCAAAAACACAAATAAACGTCTCTCCGCCTCGGTGGCAAAGGTTCAATGGATGTTATTCCAAATAATTCCCCCGTGAGAGTCTGCGTGGATTGGTTTCATTATAAAGTTTCTATTTGAAATGTGCGAGAAAAGCGTAAAATTATGAAAACATTCTGATGGCCCGTACGGGGATCGAACCCGCGACCTTGGCGTTATTAGCACCACGCTCTCGCCAACTGAGCTAACCGGCCACAAAGCGCACAACGGATAGGCTCGCACCCAGCCTGGGGGATTGTTTTTCAGGCTCACACTGGGTGACCGATTTACTGCACAAATATTGAACACACCACATCGCTTAAACATTGTCAACTGTTCCTGTATACATCTGGGCAGAGTGTCAATCGAAAGTTACAGAGAAAGAGCTCTTTAATCTAACAAAACTCATTCTAAAATTTATTATCGCACCACCGCTGAACAGCCCCCCCCCTCCAACACTGTCCCGGTAAAAAGAGAGCCGGCGGGACCCCGACTGGATTCGAACCAGCAGCGGGCGGTTGGAGCCGGATCTAACGTGGTTCGGGCCCATTTCTTTGGTAGACGCGAGCTCAGAAGTGGAAAATCTCTCCTGAATCGTTCCTCTTATAGTGAAGGAGACAAAAAGTAACTAAAACCTGCCGAAACCCGGGATCGAACCAGGGACCTTTAGATCTTCAGTCTAACGCTCTCCCAACTGAGCTATTTCGGCCTCACAGCAAATTCCATCTTGTGTCATTCTTTTGGAGGATTTTCTAACCCCGGGTGGCATTACTCCTCCGGCTCATTCCTCACTTCGGGCAATGTGACCCGACCAGATCTCGGAGCTCAGGTTGTGTTCATGTAAAGCTGGGTTTTGGATAAAGATACAAAGCTGACACAGCCGGGGGGACCTCACCGTGTTGGACACAGCGTGGAATGAACCAATACAGTTACAGAACACAACACATGTGTAAAATTCAATGTTCTTTTCTCCGCACTGATGGGTTGTGAAGGGAGAGACGGGCCGAAGTCTCACTGAGCCGCACTGATCACGAGACAAGCTGAAATGATGTCAAGTTCAAACTTCAGCCGCAGGTATGGTGCTCCCACACAGAACTGAAAATGCCCAGGCTGCATCCCGGCCTGTGGTCTCTTCGTTCCTCACTCAGTGGGCAATACAGGAAGGGCTCAGGCCTAATGAATATCTTCATGCTCAGGTTAAGTTATCACTGCCCAGGCACTCTCTGATTCCAGTCTTGCACACGTTGCTAAGTTTCGAATGCTGCATTTTTCACACTGGCAACGAATTGATTGATAGCCGTGCCTGTGATAAGCTAAGTTTGTTAGGGAGATGCAGTGGGCAAGAAGATACACGGAAGACTGATAATAACCGTGACTGTCCTGACACTGTGAACTGCAGTTAAATGTTGGCAACATTTCAAGTGTCAATCAGCAAGTCTAAAAGTCGACAGAAAGGGCTAATCATTTCCTGCTGCCTTTGAAACAGCATGCATTTTACAGAAATCAAGGCAGTGTATTTTGCATAACTGTTGCGTTAGATCAGGGGCGAGCATCGTTTCGCGAATGTGCGTTGAATGGTGGCATTTCAAACAGCCCCAAAACGCACTGTTCCCTGACCGGGAATCGAACCCGGGCCGCGGCGGTGAGAGCGCCGCATCCTAACCACTAGACCACCAGGGAAGCTACAGCAAGCTCCCTGCCAGAAAGCACAGCAAGGCAGTCTTTCCTGCGTGCTCCTTTGAAATTCAGATGCTTTCGCGCCAGGCAAACTGTTCGTACAAAATGACATTTTTTAGTTGAGAACACAAAAGACGTGTTCGCGAAACCACGGCAGCAAGTGCTGATAGGCATGCACTTGAAATCGATTTCCTTCTGTGCTCTGGATGTTGCCTCTCTCGGGGCCGGGCCTACATTTCATTGATGCATTTACTCCTGAGCCTTTTGCCCATCTCGCGGGGTCAGAGCCGCTCTGTCTGTCTCTTACCCGCTTGTGACCATTAACGGGAACAGGCCGCCAGTTCAACGTTCATCAGCAAACCCAAAAACACAAATAAACGTCTCTCCGCCTCGGTGGCAAAGGTTCAATGGATGTTATTCCAAATAATTCCCCCGTGAGAGTCTGCGTGGATTGGTTTCATTATAAAGTTTCTATTTGAAATGTGCGAGAAAAGCGTAAAATTATGAAAACATTCTGATGGCCCGTACGGGGATCGAACCCGCGACCTTGGCGTTATTAGCACCACGCTCTCGCCAACTGAGCTAACCGGCCACAAAGCGCACAACGGATAGGCTCGCACCCAGCCTGGGGATTGTTTTTCAGTCTCACACTGGGTGACCGATTTACTGCACAAACATTGAACACACCACATCGCTTAAACATTGTCAACTGTTCCTGTATACATCTGGGCAGAGTGTCAATCGAAAGTTACAGAGAAAGAGCTCTTTAATCTAACAAAACTCATTCTAAAATTTATTATCGCACCACCGCTGAACAGCCCACCCCCCCTCCAACACTGTCCCTGTAAAAAGAGAGCCGGCGGGACCCCGACTGGATTCGAACCAGCAGCGGGCGGTTGGAGCCGGATCTAACGTGGTTCGGGCCCATTTCTTTGGTAGACGCGAGCTCAGAAGTGGAAAATCTCTCCTGAATCGTTCCTCTTATAGTGAAGGAGACAAAAAGTAACTAAAACCTGCCGAAACCCGGGATCGAACCAGGGACCTTTAGATCTTCAGTCTAACGCTCTCCCAACTGAGCTATTTCGGCCTCACAGCAAATTCCATCTTGTGTCATTCTTTTGGAGGATTTTCTAACCCCGGGTGGCATTACTCCTCCGGCTCATTCCTCACTTCGGGCAATGTGACCCGACCAGATCTCGGAGCTCAGGTTGTGTTCATGTAAAGCTGGGTTTTGGATAAAGATACAAAGCTGACACAGCCGGGGGGACCTCACCGTGTTGGACACAGCGTGGAATGAACCAATACAGTTACAGAACACAACACATGTGTAAAATTCAATGTTCTTTTCTCCGCACTGATGGGTTGTGAAGGGAGAGACGGGCCGAAGTCTCACTGAGCCGCACTGATCACGAGACAAGCTGAAATGATGTCAAGTTCAAACTTCAGCCGCAGGTATGGTGCTCCCACACAGAACTGAAAATGCCCAGGCTGCATCCCGGCCTGTGGTCTCTTCGTTCCTCACTCAGTGGGCAATACAGGAAGGGCTCAGGCCTAATGAATATCTTCATGCTCAGGTTAAGTTATCACTGCCCAGGCACTCTCTGATTCCAGTCTTGCACACGTTGCTAAGTTTCGAATGCTGCATTTTTCACACTGGCAACGAATTGATTGATAGCCGTGCCTGTGATAAGCTAAGTTTGTTAGGGAGATGCAGTGGGCAAGAAGATACACGGAAGACTGATAATAACCGTGACTGTCCTGACACTGTGAACTGCAGTTAAATGTTGGCAACATTTCAAGTGTCAATCAGCAAGTCTAAAAGTCGACAGAAAGGGCTAATCATTTCCTGCTGCCTTTGAAACAGCATGCATTTTACAGAAATCAAGGCAGTGTATTTTGCATAACTGTTGCGTTAGATCAGGGGCGAGCATCGTTTCGCGAATGTGCGTTGAATGGTGGCATTTCAAACAGCCCCAAAACGCACTGTTCCCTGACCGGGAATCGAACCCGGGCCGCGGCGGTGAGAGCGCCGCATCCTAACCACTAGACCACCAGGGAAGCTACAGCAAGCTCCCTGCCAGAAAGCACAGCAAGGCAGTCTTTCCTGCGTGCTCCTTTGAAATTCAGATGCTTTCGCGCCAGGCAAACTGTTCGTACAAAATGACATTTTTTAGTTGAGAACACAAAAGACGTGTTCGCGAAACCACGGCAGCAAGTGCTGATAGGCATGCACTTGAAATCGATTTCCTTCTGTGCTCTGGATGTTGCCTCTCTCGGGGCCGGGCCTACATTTCATTGATGCATTTACTCCTGAGCCTTTTGCCCATCTCGCGGGGTCAGAGCCGCTCTGTCTGTCTCTTACCCGCTTGTGACCATTAACGGGAACAGGCCGCCAGTTCAACGTTCATCAGCAAACCCAAAAACACAAATAAACGTCTCTCCGCCTCGGTGGCAAAGGTTCAATGGATGTTATTCCAAATAATTCCCCCGTGAGAGTCTGCGTGGATTGGTTTCATTATAAAGTTTCTATTTGAAATGTGCGAGAAAAGCGTAAAATTATGAAAACATTCTGATGGCCCGTACGGGGATCGAACCCGCGACCTTGGCGTTATTAGCACCACGCTCTCGCCAACTGAGCTAACCGGCCACAAAGCGCACAACGGATAGGCTCGCACCCAGCCTGGGGGATTGTTTTTCAGTCTCACACTGGGTGACCGATTTACTGCACAAACATTGAACACACCACATCGCTTAAACATTGTCAACTGTTCCTGTATACATCTGGGCAGAGTGTCAATCGAAAGTTACAGAGAAAGAGCTCTTTAATCTAACAAAACTCATTCTAAAATTTATTATCGCACCACCGCTGAACAGCCCCCCACCCCTCCAACAATGTCCCGGTAAAAAGAGATCCGGCGGGACCCCGACTGGATTCGAACCAGCAGCGGGCGGTTGGAGCCGGATCTAACGTGTTTCGGGCCCATTTCTTTGGTAGACGCGAGCTCAGAAGTGGAAAATCTCTCCTGAATCGTTCCTCTTATAGTGAAGGAGACAAAAAGTAACTAAAACCTGCCGAAACCCGGGATCGAACCAGGGACCTTTAGATCTTCAGTCTAACGCTCTCCCAACTGAGCTATTTCGGCCTCACAGCAAATTCCATCTTGTGTCATTCTTTTGGAGGATTTTCTAACCCCGGGTGGCATTACTCCTCCGGCTCATTCCTCACTTCGGGCAATGTGACCCGACCAGATCTCGGAGCTCAGGTTGTGTTCATGTAAAGCTGGGTTTTGGATAAAGATACAAAGCTGACACAGCCGGGGGGACCTCACCGTGTTGGACACAGCGTGGAATGAACCAATACAGTTACAGAACACAACACATGTGTAAAATTCAATGTTCTTTTCTCCGCACTGATGGGTTGTGAAGGGAGAGACGGGCCGAAGTCTCACTGAGCCGCACTGATCACGAGACAAGCTGAAATGATGTCAAGTTCAAACTTCAGCCGCAGGTATGGTGCTCCCACACAGAACTGAAAATGCCCAGGCTGCATCCCGGCCTGTGGTCTCTTCGTTCCTCACTCAGTGGGCAATACAGGAAGGGCTCAGGCCTAATGAATATCTTCATGCTCAGGTTAAGTTATCACTGCCCAGGCACTCTCTGATTCCAGTCTTGCACACGTTGCTAAGTTTCGAATGCTGCATTTTTCACACTGGCAACGAATTGATTGATAGCCGTGCCTGTGATAAGCTAAGTTTGTTAGGGAGATGCAGTGGGCAAGAAGATACACGGAAGACTGATAATAACCGTGACTGTCCTGACACTGTGAACTGCAGTTAAATGTTGGCAACATTTCAAGTGTCAATCAGCAAGTCTAAAAGTCGACAGAAAGGGCTAATCATTTCCTGCTGCCTTTGAAACAGCATGCATTTTACAGAAATCAAGGCAGTGTATTTTGCATAACTGTTGCGTTAGATCAGGGGCGAGCATCGTTTCGCGAATGTGCGTTGAATGGTGGCATTTCAAACAGCCCCAAAACGCACTGTTCCCTGACCGGGAATCGAACCCGGGCCGCGGCGGTGAGAGCGCCGCATCCTAACCACTAGACCACCAGGGAAGCTACAGCAAGCTCCCTGCCAGAAAGCACAGCAAGGCAGTCTTTCCTGCGTGCTCCTTTGAAATTCAGATGCTTTCGCGCCAGGCAAACTGTTCGTACAAAATGACATTTTTTAGTTGAGAACACAAAAGACGTGTTCGCGAAACCATGGCAGCAAGTGCTGATAGGCATGCACTTGAAATCGATTTCCTTCTGTGCTCTGGATGTTGCCTCTCTCGGGGCCGGGCCTACATTTCATTGATGCATTTACTCCTGAGCCTTTTGCCCATCTCGCGGGGTCAGAGCCGCTCTGTCTGTCTCTTACCCGCTTGTGACCATTAACGGGAACAGGCCGCCAGTTCAACGTTCATCAGCAAACCCAAAAACACAAATAAACGTCTCTCCGCCTCGGTGGCAAAGGTGCAATGGATGTTATTCCAAATAATTCCCCCGTGAGAGTCTGCGTGGATTGGTTTCATTATAAAGTTTCTATTTGAAATGTGCGAGAAAAGCGTAAAATTATGAAAACATTCTGATGGCCCGTACGGGGATCGAACCCGCGACCTTGGCGTTATTAGCACCACGCTCTCGCCAACTGAGCTAACCGGCCACAAAGCGCACAACGGATAGGCTCGCACCCAGCCTGGGGGATTGTTTTTCAGTCTCACACTGGGTGACCGATTTACTGCACAAACATTGAACACACCACATCGCTTAAACATTGTCAACTGTTCCTGTATACATCTGGGCAGAGTGTCAATCGAAAGTTACAGAGAAAGAGCTCTTTAATCTAACAAAACTCATTCTAAAATTTATTATCGCACCACCGCTGAACAGCCCACCCCCCCTCCAACACTGTCCCAATAAAAAGAGATCCGGCGGGACCCCGACTGGATTCGAACCAGCAGCGGGCGGTTGGAGCCGGATCTAACGTGGTTCGGGCCCATTTCTTTGGTCGACGCGAGCTCAGAAGTGGAAAATCTCTCCTGAATCGTTCCTCTTATAGTGAAGGAGACAAAAAGTAACTAAAACCTGCCGAAACCCGGGATCGAACCAGGGACCTTTAGATCTTCAGTCTAACGCTCTCCCAACTGAGCTATTTCGGCCTCACAGCAAATTCCATCTTGTGTCATTCTTTTGGAGGATTTTCTAACCCCGGGTGGCATTACTCCTCCGGCTCATTCCTCACTTCGGGCAATGTGACCCGACCAGATCTCGGAGCTCAGGTTGTGTTCATGTAAAGCTGGGTTTTGGATAAAGATACAAAGCTGACACAGCCGGGGGGACCTCACCGTGTTGGACACAGCGTGGAATGAACCAATACAGTTACAGAACACAACACATGTGTAAAATTCAATGTTCTTTTCTCCGCACTGATGGGTTGTGAAGGGAGAGACGGGCCGAAGTCTCACTGAGCCGCACTGATCACGAGACAAGCTGAAATGATGTCAAGTTCAAACTTCAGCCGCAGGTATGGTGCTCCCACACAGAACTGAAAATGCCCAGGCTGCATCCCGGCCTGTGGTCTCTTCGTTCCTCACTCAGTGGGCAATACAGGAAGGGCTCAGGCCTAATGAATATCTTCATGCTCAGGTTAAGTTATCACTGCCCAGGCACTCTCTGATTCCAGTCTTGCACACGTTGCTAAGTTTCGAATGCTGCATTTTTCACACTGGCAACGAATTGATTGATAGCCGTGCCTGTGATAAGCTAAGTTTGTTAGGGAGATGCAGTGGGCAAGAAGATACACGGAAGACTGATAATAACCGTGACTGTCCTGACACTGTGAACTGCAGTTAAATGTTGGCAACATTTCAAGTGTCAATCAGCAAGTCTAAAAGTCGACAGAAAGGGCTAATCATTTCCTGCTGCCTTTGAAACAGCATGCATTTTACAGAAATCAAGGCAGTGTATTTTGCATAACTGTTGCGTTCGATCAGGGGCGAGCATCGTTTCGCGAATGTGCGTTGAATGGTGGCATTTCAAACAGCCCCAAAACGCACTGTTCCCTGACCGGGAATCGAACCCGGGCCGCGGCGGTGAGAGCGCCGCATCCTAACCACTAGACCACCAGGGAAGCTACAGCAAGCTCCCTGCCAGAAAGCACAGCAAGGCAGTCTTTCCTGCGTGCTCCTTTGAAATTCAGATGCTTTCGCGCCAGGCAAACTGTTCGTACAAAATGACATTTTTTAGTTGAGAACACAAAAGACGTGTTCGCGAAACCATGGCAGCAAGTGCTGATAGGCATGCACTTGAAATCGATTTCCTTCTGTGCTCTGGATGTTGCCTCTCTCGGGGCCGGGCCTACATTTCATTGATGCATTTACTCCTGAGCCTTTTGCCCATCTCGCGGGGTCAGAGCCGCTCTGTCTGTCTCTTACCTGCTTGTGACCATTAACGGGAACAGGCCGCCAGTTCAACGTTCATCAGCAAACCCAAAAACACAAATAAACGTCTCTCCGCCTCGGTGGCAAAGGTTCAATGGATGTTATT